>VHKM01001254.1:0-55930 GCA_007210695.1 Neogobius melanostomus | reverse complement strand
AAAAAGAGAGAGATAAACGACAAGATAATCTACAAATGAACAATGAACAAAAACGGTTTCATCATTTTATTATCACTTACTGCTTTACTTTTACATTTCAATTTGAATTCAGCGTCCTGATACACTGTTAGGCAACTGCCACTCCTCTCTGACTGACTGACAGTGGTACAGTCATGTACAGTGGGACATGGTCATGTACGTGGGACAGTTTAATGTGAAGGGTGGGACAGTCATGTGACGGTGGGACAGTCATGTGAGGGTGGGAGATCATGTACGGTGGGACAGTCATGTGAGGGTGGGGAGTCATGTGACGGTGGGACAGTCCATGTGACAGTGGGACAGTCATGTGAGGGTGGGACAGTCATGTGAGGTGGGACAGTTATTGGCGGTGGGACAGTCATAGTGATCAGTGGGCAGTCATGTGACGGTGGGACAGTCAATGTGAGGGTGGACGTCCTGTGAGGGTGGGACAGTCATGTGAGGGTGGGACAGTTATGTGGCGGTGGGACAGTCAGTGTGACAGTGAGGGACAGTTCATGGTGACGGTGGGAACAGTCCATGTTGAGGGTGGGACAGTCCTGTGAAGGGTGGGACAGTCATGTGAGGTGGGACATCATGTGACGTGGGACAGTCATGTGGCGGTGGGACAGTCATGTGACTGTGGGACACCATGTGACGGTGACAGTCATGTGAGGGTGGAGAGTCATGTGACGGTGGGACAGTCATGTACGGTGGACAGTCATTGACGGTGGAACAGTCAGTGAGGGTGGGACAGTCATGTGAGGGACAGTCAGTGAGGGTTGGACAGTCATGTGACGGTGGGACAGTCATGTGACGGTGGACAGTCGCATGTGACGGTGACAGTCATGTGACGTGGACAGTCATGTGAACGGTGGGACGGTCCATGTAGGTGGGACAGTCAATGTGAACGGTGGACAGTATGTAAACGGTGGACGTCCATGTGACGGTGGGACAGTCAATTGAGGTGTGGGAGAGTCATTGTGAGGGTGGACAGTCATGTGACAGTGGGACAGTCATGAGGGTGGGAGAGTCATGTGAGGGGTGGGACAGTCATGTGAGGTGGGAGAGTCATGTGGAGCGGTGGACAGTCAGTGACGGTGGAAGTCCATGTGAGTGGGGACAGTCCATGTGAGGGTGGAGCCATTGCGGTGGACGTCATGTGAGGGTGGGAGAGTCCTGTGAGGGTGGGACAGTCATGTAGGGTGGGACAGTCCATGTGACGGTGGGACAGGTCATGTGACGGTGGGAACAGTCAGTGTGGCGGTGGGACAGTCATGTGACAGTGGGACAGTCATGTGACGGGGACAGTCATGTGAGGGTGGGAGAGTCATGTGAGGGTGGGACAGTCCATTGTGACGGTGGGACGTCATGTGGCGGTGGGACAGTCATGTGAACGGTGGGGACAGTCATGTGACGGTGGGACAGTCCATATGTGAAGGGTGGGGACAGTCATGTGGCGTGGACAGTCTGTGATCTGGACAAGTCCATGTGACGGTGGGACAGTCTAGGTGACGGTGGGACAAAGTCATGTGAGGGTGGGACAGTCAGTGGCGGTGGACATCATTACGTAGTGGTGTGGCAGCATTGACACCGTGGGAGCAGGATACACGGTGCAGTGGGACAAGTCAGTGTTGGAATCAGTGGGACAGCTCATGTACGGTGGGCTAAGTTTATGAGTGCGGCGGTCGCGGACAGTGCATTGTGAGCAGTGGACATGTTTCCATGTGAGCGGGTGGGACAGTCATTGTGGAGGGTGGGACAGTCATGTGAGGGTGGAGCAGTCATGTGAGGGTGGACAGTTTATGTGGCGGGTGGGGAGCAGTCATGTGACAGTGGGAAGTCAGTGTGATCGGTTGGACAGTCCCATGTCGAGGGTGGAGACAGTCCATGTGGAGGGTGGGACAGTCATGTGAGGGTGGGAACAAGTCATGTGACGGTGTTTGACAGTCATGTGGCGGGTGGGTACAAGTCATGGGTGACTGTGGGACACCATTGACGTGGACAGTCATGTGAGGTGGGAGAGTCATGTGACCGGTGGGTACAGTCCATGGTGAACGGTGGGACAGTCGTGTGAACGGTGGACACAGTCCATGTGAGGGTGGGACAGTCATGTGAGGGTGGGGACAAGTCTATGTGAGGGTGGGACAGTCATGTGACGGTGGGAAACAGTCATCGTGACTGTGGGACAGTAATGTGAGGGTGGACGACGTCATGTGACGTGGGACAGTCATGTGACGGTGGGAACCAGTCATGTGACCGGTGGGACAGTCATGTGAGGGTGGGACAGTCATGTGGACGGTGGGACAGTCATGTGACGTGGGACAGTCATGTGACGGTGGACAGTCATAGTGAGGTGGGGAGATCATGTGAGGGTGGGGACAGCATGTTGACAGTGGGACATGTCCATGTGAGGGGTGGGGACAGTCATGTGAGGGGTGGGACAGTCCATGTGGAGGGTGGGAGAGTCATGTGACGGTGGGACAGTCATGTGAGGGTGGCGAGAGTCATGTTGAGGGTGGGACAAAGTCATGTGAGGTGGACGTCATGTGACGGGTGGGACATCATGTGAACGGTGGGACAGTCATGTGGCGGTGGGACAGTCCAGTGACAGTGGGACAGTTCATGTGACGGTGGACAGTCATGTGAGGGTGGGAGAGTTCATGTGAGGGTGGGGACAGTCATGTGACGGTGGGGACAGTCATGTGGCGGTGGACAGTCATTGCGGTGGGACAGTCATGTGACGTGGGACAGTCATGTGAAGGGTGGGACAGTCATGTGGCGGTGGGGAACATCATGTGACAGTGGGACAGTCATGTGACGGTGGACAGTCATGTGACGGTGGGACAGTTCATTTAGGTGGGACAGTCCATGTGGCGTGGGACAGTCAATGTGACAGTGGGACAGTCATGTGAACAGTGGGAATCATGTGACGGTGGGACAGTCATGTGACGGTGGACAGTCATAGTGACGGTGGGACAGTCATGTGAGGGTGGGACAGTCAGTGGCGGTGGGGAAACAGTCATGTGGACGGTGGGAACAGTCATGTGACGGTGGGACAGTCATGTGCGGTGGACAGTCATGTGACCAGTGGGACAGTCATGTGACGGTGGGACGTCATCGTGAGGGTGGGAGAGTCATGTGAGGGTGGGAACAGTCTGTGACGGTGGACAGTCATGTGGCGGTGGGACAGTCATGTGACGGTGGGACAGTCCATGTGACGGTGGGACAGTCATGTGAGGGTGGGAAGAGTCATGTGAAGGGTGGGACAAAAATAAGAGAGAGATGGACAGTCATAGTGAGGGTGGGTACAGTCATCGTGAACGGTGGGGGACAGTCATGTGACGGTGGGACAGTTCATGTGGCGGAAAGTGGGACAGTCATGTGACGGTCGGAACAGTCATGTGACCGGTGGGGACAGTCATGTGAGGGTGGACAGTCAAGTGAGGGTGGGACAAGTCATGTGAACGGTGGGACAGTCAATGTGAACGGTGGGACAGTCATGTGACAGTGGGACAGTCATGTGAGGGTGGGACAGTCATGTGAGGGGGGACAGTCATGTGAACGTGGGTATAAGTCATGTGACGGTGAACAGTCATGTGAGGGTGGGAAACAGTCATGGTGAGGGTGGGACAAGTCATGTGAGGGTGGACAGTCCATTGGCGGTGGGAACAGTCATGTGACAGTGGGACATCATGTGACGGTGGACAGTCATGTGAGGTGGACAGTCATGTGAGGTGGGACAGTCATGTGGAGGTGGGAACAGTTATGTGACGGTGGATATCATGACGGTGGAACAGTCATGTGAGGGTGGGACAGTCATGTGAAGGGTGGGACAGTCATGTGACGGTGGGATAGTCAGTGACGGTGGGATAGTCAATGTGACGGTGGAACAGTCATGTGAGGGTGGGACAGTCTTGTGGCGTGGGAAACAGTCATGTGAGGGTGGACAGTCATGTGGAGGGTGGGACAGTCTTGTGACAGTGGGGAACAGTCATGTGAGGGTGGGACAGTCATGTGGCGGTGGACATCAATGTGACGGTCGACAGGGTCATGTGAACGTGGGAACAGCATGTGACGATGGACAGTCAATGTGGACGGTGGGACAGTCCATGTGACGGTGGGGAGAGTCAATGTGAGGGTGGGACAGTCCATGTGACGGTGACAGTCATGTGAGGGTGGGACAGTTCATGTGACGGTCGGACAGTCATGGTGACGGTGGAACAGTCATGTACGGGGGACAGTCATGTGAGGGTGGGAGAAGTCATGTGAGGGTGGACAGTCATGTGACGGTGGGTACAAGTCATGTGGGCGGTGGGACAGTCATGTGACGTCGACAGTCATGTGACGGTGGGACGAAGTCCATGTGACGGTGGGACAGTCATTGAAGGGTGGGACAAGTCATGGTGACGGTGGAACAATCATGTGAAGGGTGGGACAAGTCCTTGTGACGGTGGGACGTCCATGTGAAGGCGAGGTGGGGACAGTCATGTGACGGTGGGACAGTCATGTGAGGGTGGGACAAATCATTGTGACGGTGGGACAGTCATGTGAGGGTGGGACAGTCATGTGAGGGTGGGACAGTCATGTGACAAGTGGGACAGTCATGTGACGGTCGGACAGCATGTGACGGTGGGACCAGTCTATGTGACGGTGGGACAGTCATGTGACGGTGGGAACAGTCATGTGAAGGGTGGGACAGTCATGTGATGGCGGTGGGACAGTCATTGTGAGGGTGGGGACAGTCATGTGACAGTGGGACAGTCATGTGAGGGTGGGACATCATGTGATCATGGGACAGTCCAATGGTGGACGGTGGGAGAGTCATGGGAGGGTGGGACAGTCATGTGACGGTGGTACACAGTCATGTGACAGTGGGACAGTCATGTGAGGGTTTTGGGACAGTTATGTGACGTGGGGACAGTCATGTGACGGTGGAACAGTCAATGTGAGGGTGGGACAAGTCATGTGACGGTGGAACAGTCATGTGAGGGTGGGACATCATGTGACGGTGGGACAGTCCATGTGAGGGGGTGGGACAGTCCTTGTGACGGTGGGGAACAGTCATGTGAGGGGGACAGTCATGTGGCGGTGGGACAAGTCATGTGACGTCGGCACACCAGTCATGTGACGGTGGGACAGTCATGTGACGGTGGAGACAGTCCATGGTGGGGTGGGACAGGTCATGTGAGACGGTGGGACATCATGTTGAGGGTGGGACAGTCATGTGACGTGGGCAGTCATGTGACGAGAGGAGAGTCATGTGACAGTGGACAGTCAATGTGAAGGTGGGACACGTCATGTGACGGTGGGACAGTCATGTGAGGGTGGGGACAGTCATGGTGAGGTGGGACAGTCCAATGTGAGGGTGGGACAGTCATGTAGGGTGGGACAGTCATGTGACGGTGGGACAGTCAATAGTGAAGGTGGGAGAGTCATGGTGGCGGTGGACAGTCATGTGAGGGTGGGAGAGAGTCATGTGGCGGTAGACAGTCATGTGACAGTGGGACAGTCATGTGACGGTGGGACAGTCATGTGAGGGTGGGACAGTCATGTAAGGGTGGGACAGCAATGTGAGGGTGGGACAGTTATGTGAGGGTGGGAACAGTTATGTGACAGTGGGACAGTCATGTGAGGGTGGGACAGTCATGTGAGGGGTGGGACAAGTCATGTGACGGTGGACAGTTTATGTGAGGGTGGGAACAAGTCATGTGACAGTGGACAGTCATGGTGACAGTGGGACAGTCATGTGAGGGTGGGACAAGTCATGTGAGGGTGGGAGAGGTCCATGTGGCGGTGGGACAGTCATGTACAGTGGGGACAGTCATGTAAGGACAGTCAATGTGACGGTGGGAGAAGTGGGGTGGGACAGGTCATGTGACCAAGTGGGACACATGGTGACGGTGGGACAGTCATTGAGGTGGGACAGTCATGTAAAGGGGTGGGGACAGTCATGTGAGGGTGGGACAGTTATGTGAGGGTGGGACATTATGTGAGCAGTGGACAGTCATGGTGAGGGGTGGGACAGTCATGTGAGGGTGGACAAGTCATTGACGGTGGGACTATTATGTGATGGGGTGGGACAGTCAATGTGACATGGGACAGTCATGGGTGACAGTGGGCAGTCCAATGTGAGGGTGGGACAGTCATGTGACGGTGGGACAGTTATGTTGGAGGGTGGGACAGTCATGTGACAGTGGGACAGTCATGTGAGGGTGGGACAGTCTGATGACGGTAGAGCAAGTCATGTGAGGGTGGCACAGTCATGTGACAGTGGATCAGTCATGTGGAGGGTGGGGACAGGTCAATGTGACTGGTAGGGACAGTTATTAGTGGGTGGGACAGTGCATGTGACAGTGGGGACAGTCAATGTGAGGTGGGACATCATGTGATGGTGGGACAGTCATGGTGACGGTGGGACAGTCATGTGAGGGTGGACAGTAATGTGACAGTGGGACAGTCTGACGTGGGAGAGTCATGTTGAGGGTGGGACAGTCATGTGAGGGTAGGACGGTCGATGGAGGTGGGAGCAAGTCATGTGACAAGTGGGACAGTCATGTGACGGTGGGAGTATGTCATGTGAGGGTGGGACAGTCATGTGAACATGGGACAGGTCAGTGAGGGTGGGACAGTCATGTGACGTGGGACAGTCATCTGACGGTGGGACAGCCAATCCGTGACGGTGGGACAGTGTGAAAACTACAGTCAAATGGGCCGCACATTGGACACCCCTGCTGTACTGTATTGGGTCTCTATAAGTCTTGGACAGTGCTTAGATGCCCACTAGGGGCGCCCAACCCAGTGTTTCAGCCAAAGTTGTAAGGAAGGCCTTCTCTTTAAGGTGTCTCTCCAACATGCCAGAGCGCGGAACCAAGCCATGCCGGGTCAACCCTCTGACCAGTTTAGGTTTTAGGACCGACCTCTGGCTGTGGCCAAAGCGCTGACCCGGGTCTGATGTGGCGTGAACAGACGCTGGCCTCTGATTGGCCAACGAGAGAATGGACAGCCCTCATTACTGACACTCAGGTAGGGGTGGGCCATATGACAAGAATAGAATATCGCGATTTTTGAATTATAAACTCCTGATTTCGATTTTATCACGATTTTTTTTACACACTCAATAAGAAAAAGATTGAATGAATATACTAGTTTAGTTTAGTTTAGTTTATTAGTTTATTTGAGCAGTTAAAAATTCTGCTCAAAAGGAGTGGGCTGAAGCAAAAGCTTATAAGCCCCACCCCCGACATCATTGAAATAAAAACAATTGATCAAATCACACTAGTACAGGGAGCATGTTACAAAGTACAAGACACAAGAGCAGGAACACAGCAAGCACACACACACACACACAACGTACCCCTCCGTGACCCAACTTTGCCTGTTATATTTACAATATCAATCCTACATTAAGCAACATCATACTGCCCCACCGGCAAAAGAGAACCTACAACCCACCAGAGCGGTCGTTCAACACGGACCACACCCACAAAGCATCTCTAGAAATGTCCGTATAAATATAAGTTAACAGAATTTAACGGAACGGAAAGGAAACACAACTGAAAGGAAACACAAATACAACAACTGTCTCATTTCATGTACTCGATGACTAATACAAAGCAAGTGAAAAAGGCGATCATTAAGTTATTTATACACATATATACATCCTTTTTTTTTTTTTTTTCCTCTTTCTTTACAGAAGGTTACAGAAGGTTACAGATGGTTACCATTGCCAAACACAGTTAACAATTCAAAAGGCACTAGTTCTGTGTTCAAAGGCACATTAATATACATATTATATTATCCGTGATCTTGCAACTTCCCAGTTGTCATTCCTTCATTCAGTTTTGTTTGTTTTTTGTTTGTTGTTGTTGTTGTTGTGTGTGTCAATGGATTATGTAATATGTAAGCCCTATATACTGTAGTGCGTTAAAAAGCCAGGGTGTAGAGCGGGTCCATTGAAGAGGGCAGTAACTCCCCATCAACAAACCCCCACTCAGCTGCCCTAACTGGCTGTATTTGTAGATGATGTTCCTATGCTTAGTGGTGCGTTAAAAGACGAGGTTTATGAGCCCGCTGGAGGGTCCTCTCAGCAGATCTATAACTCCATCCATCCATCCATCCATTTTCTTCCACTTGTCCATTGCCGGGTCGTGGGGGCAGCCGCTGGAGCTGCCCAGGTCACATAGCACCGGCCCCATGGCTCCTTCTGCAGGTGGTGGGTCCACGGAAGGACGGCCTCACGGTTCAAACCGGGCCTGTTGGTCTCTCCTAGGGGCTACCAGTGTACGCAGACACTGGAGGCAATGTGGGTGAAGTGTCTTGCCCAAGGACACAACGACAATGTGCACCTTCAGGAGGCGGGATTCGAACCCCTGACCTTCCGATCATGAGACAACCCGCTCTACCATCTGCGCCACTGTCGCCCAGATCTATAACTCGCTTATCCTAATTCTCAATTTGTAATTTAGAGCAATAGAATGACAACCGTTCAGAGCAACAACACTGTCTTAGTTAATAGAATGCAATTGCAAATTGATCCTACAACTCCCCCTTGTGGCAACGTGTTTCTTCTTCTCTGTACTTTTCAAAGGTCTTCTGTTTGTATTTGTATTTGAACAGGTTGATGTTTGGACTTCGTTTCATCTCCATCTCCATTTTGTTCCACAATTGTACACCATTAACTGTCGGACTAAAGCTTTTCAAAGTTGAGCTATGTTTCTGAATCCTAAAGTTCAATTCATCACGTAATTCGTAACGACCAGTACGTTCTTGGAACCTTCTTTGTATTTGGCCCGGTAACAGTTTGTATCTTGCTTTGTATAACATCTGTACAGTTTGGAACTCAACAATGTCACAAAACTTCATGATCTTTGATTTTAAAAATAATGAGTTTGTGTGGTCCAAAAACCAACTTTATGAATTACTCGGATTGCTCTTTTTTGCAGCATTACTATTGGTTTTACTGTGTTTTTATAAGTACTACCCCAAACCACAGTACAATAATAAATATGGCAAAATCAGAGAACAGTATAAGATATGTAGAGCTTTGATGTTTAAAATGTGCTTTGCTTTTGCTATTACTGCAATACTTCTTGATATTTTAGTAGATATATATTTAATGTGAGATTCCAAGTCATTTAATCATCTATAATAACACCAAGGAATTTGATTTCATGCACTCGCTCTATAACAACACCCTCTATCTGAATTGCTTCCTGAGCATCGGAATTACGGTTGCCAATATCATCATTTTGCTTTTACTCAGATTTAGAGATAATTTATTTTGTTTGAACCACTTATTGACACTTTTGAGTTCCAAGTTAACAATCCAACACAGTTGCTGTAAGTCGTCACCTGATGCAAAAATATTTGTATCGTCAGCAAACAAGATGAATCTAAGTACTTGAGACGTTTTACAAATGTTGTTAATGTACATGTTAAACATTTTGGGCCCAGAATGGAACCTTGCGGTAAACCACACACAATTTCTTGACAACTCGACTGATGATCACCTATTTTCACACATTGTTTTCTATTTTTTAAGTAACTGGTAACCCACTGTAGAGCTACCCCCCTAATCCCATAATGTTCTAGTTTATTAATTAGTATATCATAGTTTATTGTATCAAACGCTTTACTCAGGTCAATAAATAACCCTATGGCATATTTCTTGTTATCTACAGCATTAGTTATTTCTTCAATTATATCAAAGAGAGCGTGTGAAGTTGAGTGATTATTCCTAAAACCAAATTGATTGTCCGAGAGTAATTTATTACTTTCAATAAAGCTGTCAAGTCTAGAGTTATAAACCTTCTCTAAGATTTTTGAGAATTGCGGTAAAAGGGAAACAGGCCTGTAGTTTGTGAAGAGATGTTTATCTCCTGCCTTGAACAGAGGAATCACTTTTGCTACTTTCATACTTTCAGGAAATTGTCCAGTTTGCAGCGATAGGTTACAGATGTTAACGGCTTAGAGATACTTTCAATAACAGTTTTTAAAGTTTTCATATCCATGTCATGGTAATCTGTCGAGGTTTTATTTTTACACCCTTTAACAATGTCCAGTATTTCCTTTTCCTCCACAGGTTTGAGGAACATGGACAGAGGATTTGTGCCTATCAGTTCACAATTATAATTCTCAACATTTGTAATTTTTGCAGCAAGATTCCATCCAACATCTACAAAGAATTTATTAAATGTATCGACTACTTCATTCAAATTATTTAAAGTGTTATCCTCATCTTTGAAATATTTTGGATAATTAATCGTTCTTGGTTTATTTCTAATTATACTATTTAAGATATTCCATAAACCTTTAATATTATTGTTATTGCTATCTAACACTTATTATAATAATCCTGTTTACATTTTCTAATGATACCTGTCAGTTTATTTTTATATTTCTTATATTTATCCTCAGCTTCTTTTGTTCTATCATTTATAAACTTTTGTAAAGTGAATTTTTTTTCTTACATGCATTTAACAAACCCTTGGACATCCATGGGTTTTCTTTACACTTTCTGTTATTACTGTATTTTTTCGTTGGACAATTTTTATCATAAACCTTTTGGAATACTTGCACAAACTCATCATATGCTTTATTAGTGTCAATCTCTCTGTATATATTACTCCAATCTTGCATCAATAGCTCCTTATTAAGTGCATCGATAGTTTTCTCTGTTTTAACCCTTCTAAACCAGTACATGGTTTCCTCTTCATTATTTTGATTTTTTTATCATCATTTTTATATATTACAAAAACTGGAAGGTGGTCACTTATGTCATTTATCATTAGTCCGTTGATTAATTCAGTTTCTATTTCATTTGAAAAAATGTTGTCAATTAGAGTAGCACTATGGGTTGTAATTCTGCTCGGTTTAGTTATTAGAGGATACAAACCTATGCTGAATAAGGTATTTATAAATTCGTCTGTCTTATTGTGTTTCTTTGGATTTAACAGATCGATGTTAAGATCTCCCCCCACAAACATGACTTTCTGATTTGAGCTTGAAAAGTGCTCCTCCATCCAATTAGAAAACAACTCTATATCAGAGCCAGGTGTTCTATAAATACAGCTTACAATAATATTTTCTTTTTTTCCCTTGTAATTTCTACAGTAAGGCATTCAAGTGCATCATCCACTGCCATAGTCTTATTTTCCATTACTTTATAACTATAGTTTGAGTCTACAAACATAGCTACGCCCCACCATACGTGTTTCGTCTGTTCATACTTGTAAACTCATAACCTTCGATACTAATGTCAATTTCTCTGTTATTATTAATCCATGTTTCTGTGATTAAAATTACATTAAATGGCTTTGAAAACTGTTTAAGAAGCTTTTGATGTGGTTAAAGTGTGCATAGAGGCTTCGACTATTGAAGTGGATTACAGTGAATGCCTTAATGTTCTTAAGTTTACTATTGTAAAGATCCTCTGTATAATATTGACAGTCATTAGTAGCTCTAGTAAAGAAGTTATTTTCAGGGTCGATGTCGATCTCAGTGTTCTGTAAGTCATATTGTGATAATGTAAAATCCTGGTTATTTGCTTCAGCAATTCTCCTTAATGAAAGGTCCAAGTCGATGCTTCCTATAGAACTATATGTATTACAGGACATGTGAAGTTATGTGCTTTTACATACCAAAATCCATTTGCTTTTCCCGGTGTTTATACTCTGCTTCCTGCTTATCAAGAGTGCAGACGTATCTCTGCTTGCTGCTGCCGCTTGCCTCTTTATTTGCTTTTAAATCATTCTATTTTTGGGCACATGTCTTGGATATGATTTTATTCTCTTCTTTTAAGTGAACCAAGGCTTTTACTCATTTTACTCATTTTGATGCCATTTTTACAACTCATTTGACGAACCAGCGACGACTATCTTGTCAACATGGCTGAGGGAGGAAGGAAAACATCGCCTTGTGAAAGCTGTCGGATGTATCAACAAGAAATTTCCCTCCTACGAGACAAGATTCTTGCCTTAGAGACGGAAAGAGGACTTAATGACACGCTCCCTGTGGAACCCGGTAAGAAGAACGGAAAAAACTGATACTTGCAACCTAAAGCTAAACGATACCATAACATTTCCGAAACTAAACAGACAACTTGGTGCTAGGCCAAAGCAAAGACAACATGCTCGTAAAAATGCACCTGGAATAAAGTTAACAAACAGATTTTCACCTCTCTCAGAGGATGTGTATAACAAACAGGAAAAGTCAGAGAGAAACACAGAGGGAAACACAAAACAAGAAGTCAAAACAAAGATGGAGAGAGAAACTGTGCCAAGTGTCAAGGCCAGAGATACCCTGTTGCTTGGGGACGGAGCCATATCTAGAATAAACAATGAGATACTGACTACAATCACTTATCCGTCTGCTACAGTTTCTGACATCACAGACGTGCTAAACAAGGAAATCATGAATAACCCTGGAATAAATAAACTTGTTTTACATGTTGGTGCTGTGGACACAAGAAACGGAGAGTCTGAAGTCCTGAAAGAAAAGTTTAATAAACTTTTTGAGAGACTTGATTGCCTGGACAAAGACGCGATACAAATTTTCATCAGTGGACCTATCCCAAATCGACGGGAGAATAAACAAATTCTCCCGACTGTTTCAGTTGAATACATGGCTGTCAAAAGTTTGTGAGTCAAGAGGACTGTATTTCATAGAGAACTTTAATCTTTTCTGGAAACGCGACGATCTGTTTAAAGGAAATGGCCCACATTTGAGCAGAGGTGGAGTGAGACGACTGACGGAAAATCTCCTCCACGCTCTGCAGAATCCGTGGAGGCCTGAGCAACAAGATAAATAATAAAAGATTCAGTCGCAGCTGCATCATCTGCACCTACAGTAATGGACTCAGCCACAGTTAAGGATCCAGCCACAGTTAAGGAATTAGCTGCACCGGAAAACATCTCAACCATAGCAGCGGCGCCACCTGCATCTGCATCTCCGGGGAAAAGCTCCGCTTCAGCACCACCTGCATCTATAGTAAATGATTCAGCCGAAGGACCACTTTCTTCAACTCCACCACAGGCCTTGAGCCCGACTGGTACATCTACACCCTCCAGAGATTTTTAAGTCACCTATGGGATTTCCCAGCCACTTTGAAGCCTTGATAAAACAAGGGATTCAAATGACTCCCCGCACTCCAGTCATGTCAAGACCAAGGCTTTCATCCCCGAAGAAGTATCATGCCCTCCCCACCTCCGATTTCCAGCAGCTTCACTGCTGCTGTCTAGGACATTAAGGGCCTCTGCGTTGCTACCATGCATAGCAAACGCAAAACCAACCAGAGGTCCATAGCGGGAGTGTGTTCTTCTGAAACAATTAGTACAGTCAAACAACATAGATTAGATAAGAGGGCAACAGTCAGACCGTCCAATCAAAGAACTCTAATCCATATCCCTTGCAAAAAGATTCCATCCACGCAAACACAGATAAATCTCAAACATGCTGTACTCAATGCCAGATCGTTAAAAACAAGTCATTTTTAATAAATAGTTTTATTTCCTCTTATAATCTAGATTTTATGTTTTTAACTGAAACATTGCTTGACAAAAACACTGGTAACGCAGTTTTGATTGAGTGTAGCCCATCAAATTTCAATTTTGTGTCTGAAACACGCCAAAATCAGAGGGGCGGGGGTGTCTGTGCAATATTCAGGGACAATATAGTCATCCACAAATTGTCATTTGGGGTTTTTGTATCATTTGAGTATGTGTCTTTCAAAATGGAGATAAAACAATCTTCCATTCTTTATATGACTATTTACAAACCACCACAGAATTGTTTTATCGAAGACTTCACTGAATTACTTTCATTTATATGCACTGATTTTGATTGTTTAGTCATTTCAGGTGATTTAATGTGCATGTGGATGTGTCCAATGACAGGCATGCAAAAGAACTTAATGCTGTTCTTGAAATGTTTGGTTTAACTCAGCACGTGAGTGAGGCGACTCACAACAAAGGTCACACTCTAGATCTAGTTATTACAAAAGGTGTTAATATATCAAATGTGAATGTTGTTGATGTTGCTTTATCTGATCATTTTTGTGTCTTTTTTGACTTGTCTGTTACACCCAAACCAGTGGTTGGGCCTGGAGTTATTCAGAGAAGACACATAAATGATACAACAAGGACACAGTTTATGGAAATGATCAGATTTGAAAATCCTCCATGTTCAAATGTTGATAATCTGTTGGACTCTTATACATCAAGCGTCTTAAATGTTTTGGATACTATTGCTCCTATCAAGGTAAAATTGGTTAACAATAGACAAAAGGCACCTTGGAGAAGTGAAGATTCGGTCAGGGCACAGAAAAGGGAGTGCCGAAAAGCCGAAAGGAAATGGCGCAAGTCAAAGCTCCAGGTTCATTTTGAGATATACAAAGAAGTGCTTTGTGAGTTCAACCAGATTTTGCGTGGAGAAAGGGAGAAATACTTCTCTAAAATCATCGCAAACTGCAAAAACAATTCTCGTGTTCTGTTTTCCACAGTAAACAGATTAACTAACCCTCCAGTTTCACTGCCCTTAGAACTAATCTCTACATCTAAGTGCAATGAGTTTGCAATATTTTTTTTGACAAAGTCCAAGGCATAAAAAATGCCATAATTTCCACAACACAAATACCAACCCTGCCACCAGCTAGACACCTTGAGCTGACACATTTCACTCCTGTTACTGACAAAACAATCGAAGAGATTATCTCCGGTCTGAGTTCATGTACATGCTGCCTTGATGAATTACCCACTAGATTTCTGAAGTCTGTGCTGACCAGCTTGTTACCACAACTTGTTCAGTTAGTTAACATCTCACTTGAGACTGGAGCATTTCCAAAGGCCTTGAAAACCGCGGTCATTAAGCCTCTTCTAAAGAAGAGCAGCCTTGATCCCAAGGTACTGAACAACTACCGGCCCATATCAAACCTACCGTTCTTAGGAAAAGTCCTAGAGAAAGTAATAAATCAACAGCTCACTTACTTTCTCCTATCTAACAATGTGTTTGATACTTTCCAGTCAGGATTTAGGCCCCACCACAGCACTGAGACAGCTCTGATCAAGGTAACAAATGATATCCGTATGAACACCAATGCAGGTAAGGTCTCAGTTTTAGTTCTGCTGGACCTGAGCGCTGCCTTTGACACAGTGGACCACAGGATCTTACTTCACAGGTTAGAAAACTGGGTGGGAATCTCTGGTACTGCTCTAAACTGGTTCAAGTCCTATCTCGAGGATAGGACGTACTTTGTCGAAATTGGCAACTGTGTCTCAAACAAAATCTCCATGACCTGTGGAGTCCCCCAGGGGTCAATCTTGGGACCCCTCTTATTCAACCTGTACATGCTTCCATTGGGTCAGCTAATAAACAGCAACAATGTGTCGTATCACAACTACGCAGATGACACTCAGATCTACGTGTCACTGACGGCAGGTGAACATGGGCCTGTAGATACTCTCTGTCACTGCATCGAACAGATCAGTTTGTGGATGCAAAACAACTCTCTCCAACTAAACTCAGACAAAACTGAGATCATTGTCTTTGGCCCACAGACACAAAGACAAAGTGTTATCAGTCACCTTGAGTCTCTCGCTCTGAAACCAAAAAATCAGGTTAGAAATCTAGGAGTAATCATGGACTCAGACCTGAACTTAAACAGCCACATCAAAGCAATAACATCATCAGCTTTTTACCATCTGAAAAACATTGCTAAGATCAGAGGAATAGTGTCAAAACCAGACTTAGAGAGACTCATCCATGCATTTGTCTCCAGCAGGTTAGACTACTGTAACGGCCTGCTCACTGGCCTTTCTAAACGAGCTGTTAGAGCTGCAATACATCCAGAACGCTGCTGCTCCAGTCCTGACAAGAACCAGGAAATACGACCACATTAGTCCTGTGCTCCGGTCTCTGCACTGGCTTCCTGTCACTCAGAGAATAGAATTTAAAACAGCTCTGCTTGTGTACAAGTCTTTTCATGGTTTAGCACCAAAGTACATCTCTGACATGTTAGAGCCGTATGAACCATCTCGGGCCCTGAGAACTTCAGGGAGGGGTCTCCTGGTGGTTCCCAGAGTCAATAATAAACACGGTGAGGCTGCGTTTCAGTTTCATGCAGCTAAAATCTGGAACAGTCTTCATGAGGATGTGAGACAGGCCTCAACTCTGACAATGTTCAAATCCAGGCTGAAAACAGCTCTTTTTACCCGTGCATATGAAAACTGAAAGTATTTTATCTGCACTCTTGACTTTTACTGTCATTGATTAACTTTATGTTGATGTTTTATTGATTGATTTTATCTGTTTTTTTGTAATTTTTTCTGCAACTGTGAAGCACTTTGAATTGCCTCGTGTATGAATTGTGCTCTACAAATAAACTTGCCTTGCCTTGCCTTGCCTATACTTGATTTGGTGTGCTGGTGCGCGGACGTACAATGAGTTTGTCATATCGCAAAAAGGCAATCTCCCCCTTTCCCTGGCAGCTCTCAGCTCCGGCATCAGTTCTTTTCGCTTCCTTTGGATGGATTCCGTGTAGTCCTCGTTTATGAAAATTTTGGTCCCTTTGAGGTGTTCAGCGCGCTGCAGGATTGCTTCGCGATCCTTCCAACGCAGTAGTTTGGCGATGATGGGTCTCGGCCAGTCTCTCCCGCCGTCGGGTTTCCCTACGCGGTGGGCCCTCTCCACCTCCACCGTGTGCTGTAGTTGTAACTTCTCCCTCAGTAGTTGTTTAACTTTCTCCTCTGCGTCGGCCCAGGTCTCCCCAGGCGTCTCCAACACTCCCTCAAAGACCAGGTTGGTTCTGCGACTCTGTCCCTCCAGATACTCCAGTTTGTCCGTGATAATATGCAAATTGTCACATACTTTATAAAAATCGTTTTGAATTGTGTTTGTGCGCTCAGTGAGTTTCAATGTTCCTTCTTTCAGAGTGTCCACCTCACCTTGCGTGAACTGTAGGCTTGTTTTTAGCTCTTGAATGTCCTTTGTCTGTTTATCCATTCGGGTGTTTGTTGCTTCCATGATGATTTTAATGAATCCCTTGAAGTTCTCCTGTTGTTGTTGTATTATTTCCCTGAACATGTCCCTCTGCTGCTCCATGAGTTCCGTGACTCGACTCAGGCTCACGTAATCCTCATCCGCCGAATCTGACAGTTGCTTCGCCTCGGTTTTTGTCGGTTTAGGCATTTTGTTCTCTCTCAACCGGACTCCGCAAAATGTTAGCTGCCACACTGCTCTCACACTGCTCACACTGCTCACAGCCACACTTTCGGGTACGTGGCGACGTACCCGGAACCAGGTTTAAGTAATGACATGATAAAACTCACTGCGGAGTTAGAGTGGTGTGGAGTGAAAAATAGAAGTCCGCAAAAGAAAAAATGGGGCGTTAACAAGTGAGCTAACACAAGCGCCGAGCTAACGTCACGAAATGCATTTTAATACAGTCTTTTCGGAGACAAAAACGGCAAAATGAAATGACTAATGAAAACTTTAGACTTAAATTAAATCACGTAGGCCATATCAAGGATCTAAAACGAGCACACAGCGCTAACATATGAAGACAGTGCAACTGCTCTGTTCGTCGTCTCCAAAGATGGAAGGAATTGACCCCTCAAGTCTTTCGGCAAATCCTTCTTTATACTGGCGGAGGTTGCTGAAGCAGTTATCCTTGAAGTGCTTCGCGCACACAAAACTGACCTTACCCACAGATGTGGGTACATTTCCGTGAAAAATAAAACTCAACCAGGCACTTCGAAAAGGTTCTGATGATGGGAGACGGTGTAATGAAGCGTGTGGGTTACTACATCCAACAACCCAACATTTTGACTTATCCTCTTCGGCAACTTCGGTAACTTCGCATCCTTGAGCTTGGTCTACAAAATCGCAGCGAGAAATAAAAATGGCGGATTGCTCGAAGTGTTGGGCCTGGAGTCGATGTCCTACTTTGTCAGTTCCACTGCAAATACTGTGACGTTATTGTTCAAAAAAGTAATACAAGTAATTTTACCAAAATCGCTACATCCGGGTTAGCGGGAAAAATGCTAACGGTGCAGCATATTTGCCCGTCTGCCAGGACCCGGATGCAGAAGTCGTGACGTCACACTTAACGAATAGGAAATACCTCGGCTTAAACATCATGCACATCCAATGGCAACAGTGATGGCAATATCTCTCTAAGATGACAAAGCAACAAACAACAGTTCAATGATGGCACAGCTCATTGGTATTTTACTTGTGTTTACATATTTATTTTACTTTATTTTATGTCTTATATGTCACATGTCTGAATTTAGCTGAACGTACCCTGGCCAAGCCTTTCCTGTGCTGCTGTAATAAGGACGTACTTCCTCTTTCAGGGTGCTGTGATCACTGACCCAGGGAGAGCTTTAATCTGGAGAAACCACCGGAGATCAGGTAATAAACTGGACCAGACACACAGTGTTCATGCATTAGCCTCAGGGAAACAACATCCACGTCTTTGATTGTAAATGTACTTTGTGGATCTTACGATAAATAAACTAATACTCTTTGGCGTCACTGCCACCGAGTCGCAAAGAGGAAGCAGCAGTTAACCACAAGCTGGTACAGGCTACAGAAGGAAGAGTTGAAGAAATAACAGAAATTTTACATAATTTGTAATCTAAAGAAATATGTTTGCATTGAATATTCCTTTTAGATAATATAATGAAGCTACCGAGAATTCAAACTGGAAAACGTTTTTAGTTTTGCATGTATCTACATACAATATTAGAAATATTTATGGTTGAATACTGTAACATTTACGGTTCCAAGCTGTTATTTTAAGAACTTTAGCAAGTTCGTAAATTTACAGTAGAGCAGGCACATTTTGTCACCTGCTCTTTACCGTAAATGTACACACATTTTTCTTACAGTGTACGACAGATCCCCAGGAGATCGAGTGCACAGTGAGTGTAGAGTTTTTATGCTTATTCTGTGGAGTAAAGTCTGGCTGAATGTGCCGCTGTTGCACAGACTCATTTGACATAAAGCGCGTGTGTTTATTGCTATTGTTTGTCTTGATAGAATCTATCAGTGTTTGCCCGTGTCACACAGTGACGGAGCATATGACTTAGTTTGGGGTTGGATTGGTGTGACACTCCCATAGACTATGAAGAACTTTGCTATTCTACAGTATATGGACAGGCCCGATGCTCAGCTGGTCTTTGCTTTTCGTGTAACCCGACTTGGCCAATGAGTCAGGTGAGAGCACGGCGGAGCAAGAGCCTCTGCTCCGCCTCCAACCCGGTGTGTGCGGCAGGCGGTTTGTCCACATTCGCCCGATTCTTAACAGATTTCTGAGAGAACTCGACAAATCCCAATGCGTAATAATTCGTGCCATTATCTTAACGCATAGTAACAGGTCGCAACAGTTTGTGGCGGTGCAGTGGCGTGTCCAGACATTTTTTCTGGGGTGGCCCAGGGGTGGCTCTTGGTTTTTCTGGGTTGGCAACAGGACCAGTGGGAGGTCTAATTTAATTAATTTATATTGTGTACTGAATAAAAACTACAACAAGCAGACAACACATTTTGGAACAAATGACAATTAATATTAGTGAGGTAAATCTCCTTGTTATTTGTTATAATTTTCATTATTATGGCTCAACTAAAAACCCCAAATTAAAATTAGAATATTTTGAAAATGGACTGTAAGCCATAATCATCAAAATTATAACGAATAAGGCTTGACATGTTACTTTGCATGTAATGAGTCTATAATTATATATCAGTTTCACAGTTTAAGTTGAATTATAGAAACAAATGAACTTTTTCATGATATTCTAATTATATGATGAGCACCTGTATAGTCCAATGTTTGGGTTCAAATTAAACCCAGATGAAACAAGTCTGATGATGGTCTTCATGTATCGGAAACACAACTTTGGCTTCTACTTTGAAGAAATGAGCTGAGCCATTGGTGCAGGTGTCTCTGGTCACACAATGGACACGTTCAAACCCTCGTTCAGTCAGTCTTGAGTGCATAACCTGTACACATACAAAGGCAAAAGGAATTACAACATGGAATTGAATGTTGGGGAAACACATGTAATGTCCACTAATATACTATTATAGCCATATTCGTATTCATTCACTTTGATAGTAATTTTTTTTGGAATTGTCCACATGACTTTAGCTTAAACAAGGATTAAGGTTGTAGTGGGTGTATATATGATCAATGAATCATGAACTTTAAGCACTATGTGAAAAACTGAGCAATGTGAGTTTTGTCTAAGATCAATGAACTGTTATGTCTATTTCAATCTAATTACCAATAGTCCAATATAACAAGGTAGTGAGGAACTATTTCTTTAAGTAAAGAATGTCAGTAGATTCATAAATATTACACAGATTTCATTATTTCTATGGAAAGAAAAAGGCTAGTACTAGCAACTGTAAATCAGCTAGGATTGTGCCACTGAGATGGTTCAAATGAAGGCTTTTGGGATCAATTACATGAAATAAGTAACACGTGTACCTTCATGAGATGTGTTGGTGTCTCTGGAATTGTTGTTTTGAGCCGAAGTCTCCCCTGCGATTAGTGAAGCGCTAGCTGCATACAAAAGTCCCTGGCTTTATTATGCAGAATTCTGGACCCTTTAACTGCTTCATTCCACGGCCTCCTTTGGTGCGAGTCCGTCGGAAAAGCGTATGGTTGTTTTCTTGCCCCACGAGAGCAAACGGGAACAGAACAAAAGCAAACGCACCGAAAATTAGCCATTTTCTTCACAGTCTAATGCTAAACTATAGCCACCAGATGTTGTAGAGCGTTACTTCTGGTTTAAAATGCGGAAGTGTGAAAAGGTCTATTGTCACTCCCAACAGCAGAGAGGTGAGAATGGCCCAAAACTTCAGAGGACGTTTAATCCCATTTGGCCTTTTGGGAATTGTTAACTTCAAATCACCGCTACGCCTCCAAATGTTATTTCCATGTGTTACACATCGTTGGAAAGATTGGAGACCACACTTTAATAATCTGTGAAAATCTCAAAATGCCCCAGAACCGACTTGTGTCTTTGATTCTAGTGACTGGTCACAAATATATAACAGTGGGGTTCTCCAGCGGGGTGGCAATAGGGGTGGCAGGGACTGGCTCCCGAACATCAGGAGGAAGAAAAGCCAGAGGCGCTGTCCCTGGCCTGGAGCGCGGATTGACCGAGTTTGTATTTGGCATAGTGCAGGTACTTTTCGGCGTTAAGTGTGTTTCTCTCAATTTTGAGCGTGAAAACAGTGATTCAGCACTACGAATGCTGTACGAATGCTCTCACGCTGAATTACAAAGCACCACTACTCATCACGAAAGGACACGCTCCGTGGCGAACTCCACCAACAGAAGGTGAATTGTGACATTCATGGAAGATTTTTTTTTACACCCAAAAACGTTCTCCACGAATGTCACAAGCTGATGCGTTCTGTTAAGAATCCCATTAGGATGTGTTAAGTCATGTCACGAACGTCACGAATGACAGAAAAATGCCATTCGTAACGTTCGTGCTTAAACCCAGCATTAGTCTAAGCATGGGTCAATGATGGGACCAACGTCTACGTCACATCAGTGGCACTGAAAGGTTAACGCCCTTTTTCGGAGGCAAACAGAAGCTCCGTACAAGGCAAGGCAACTTTATTTATACCACGCATTTCATACACAAGGCAACTCAATGCGTTTACATTGGAATGAATGAGGAAAGATCATCTGAGAACTTTTAATTTACACATGAAAAAACGTTTTCTTTGTTTTATTTCCTTGAACGTGAAAAGGAAGCCATGGAAGTGACGCTTCAGATAATTCACAGACAAGACGGTTTTAAAACTGAGCTGCTAAACCCACTGTGATCATGACATGTGTGACATTTGCCTGTGGAACTTTTTCGCTGATGCTTTATAATGTCACTACAACAGCTTCAGCCTTTAGTCTGTTGTTTTTATATTATCATTAAATTAAAATCATACAGCCTACGATGTAGTTTTGTAACTTATGAGAGCAAATGGTACATGGTTCATTCAGCAGCTAACCTACTAGCTGCTAATGCTAACATTAATGTGCGTTTTAAAACCGAGAGAATCATTAATTAGGCCTAATGCTGAACAGGTTTGATGAGTTTGAATAATTACCGATTAAAGACGTTACACAAAGTGCATAATACACGGCCACCAGGGGGAGCTGTTTCCTCAGTAATGAGCTCTGACATGGACATAACAGATGCTAGTGATCGATAAACTCGCTCATATAAGTGTCCACAAAAAAAAAAATCTTCCAATCGTCTTCTGACAGTGACTTGATGTGTCTGTGATCAAGAACGGACATTGTCCTGTAGTTCTGACACTGGTTTGGATATTTTATCCCCAGAATGAGAAATATTCCTTTTTTTCACATACACACTAATGACATTTTTAACTCTCGATTCCCCCAAAAGGGGGCGTTGCCCAGTGAAAGTTCCCGGATGTTGCTCCCATCTATATTGTTCAAGCAACGGGCAAAAACTGTAAATGTGCTTTAGAAATAATAAAGTCTGAAATGGCTCAAAGCACAAAGGTAAGACACACAGCACACATGCCGACACAGGGGTTAGACACAAAAGCACTTGTGACTTCATAAAGACGGTGTGAACAGAATAAATGGTTGTGATTTGATGAATGCATTTTTAACTTAAAAACCTTTATCTCTTTGGTCACATTAACCTTTTCAAAATAAGTTTGTTACTTTCGTCCTTTTTTATAAATATATTTTCTTCTGTAGGTGAAGCTGGAGCCATGGCCACATCAGACCCTCCTTCTGTGATTACAGCCCTCAAGAACGCTCTGTATGACTTTGACGATACAGATATTACAGACTTCAAGCTACACCTGAGAGACAGGACTCTGTTAGGAAAGTTTGAGGTCATCAGGAGAAGTAAATTGGAGAAAAAATCCCAGGCTGAGATCGTGGAGGTCATGTTGGACACTTACGGCATCTTCGCCTTCGAGGTCATGAAGAAAGTCCTGAGGACCATGGACAAAAACTCAACAGCGGACGAGCTGTGTGAATGCCCCTATGACCCTGAAGGTAAGAATGACCTCTGACCCCTCCTCTTCTGTCTGGCAGATCATCCACAACAGCTCTGTGTCCTCTTTTTGGAACACGTTGTATTTATTTATTTATTTAGTTTATTTATTTAAAAGGGACCGTGTACAATTATAACATAAATGTTACCATTTGATGCATTGTACCAGAGTTAGTCTGAGGCTAATTCACATCTGTAGTCCCTGCAGGGAACGGACAATCCATAACAAAAAAAACAAGACGAGATTCACAAGACAAGGGGTTGACCAAGAAAGACAAACCACATACATTACAGATTCAATAAAACTCTTCACCCTCACATACAACCAGACAAGACACATCAACAACACAAATACAAACAGGCAAAGTTGTTGAGACTTTATCTATAACAAAGTTGTTGAGACTTTAATTAAAACCAGTTACCCAGTTTACCTTTGTGTCAGAGATGTCTTTCTCCATTACGCTGGAGGACTCCACCTCTTCCTCAAGAATAGGTAGCGTTCACGTGACATCACAATATTGTAAAGAGCCTATAGTTTAAAACTGAGGTGGAGGGCAACTGAAAATGTCATGGCCGTAACCATAGTAACGCTCAAAATGCAGATTTATAGTCTTAAATCGTTGCTAATTTCTCTGTAATTACTGGGCCAATTCACATGAAACAAAAACTGTCACAAAGTTCAAAGTCATGTCTTCCAGCTCATATGAACATATGTCTAATTTCCTCACAAAGGCGTCCAAAAGTGGAGACAATATTCAAAAACATGTGCTTGATGTTAGCCAGTAGAAAGGACTTTCAGCCATAAAATTCACATGTCAGGTTTGTGAATCCAATCACTGTCACATGATGATCAGAGAAAACATTTGGACATTTTCTTTTTGGAAATTTCTTTCAAAAACGGTTTCTCTCCCATAGAGTTGTATTGACACCTGCTCCAACTGAAATAGAATTCTATAATGTGAACGCAACCTATTCATTAGTGTGATGTCAACAAAAAGAAAAAATACAGAGGAGGAAGTAATACTATTAATATTTTTAATAAGATGTGACATAGGTGAGCAGAGGCTGAGACAGACCTGTAGTAAGTAAATCTAATTTTTGTATCCATATTTATATTTATACACTTGTATATTTTTTGGCAGGGTTCATACATTTTGGGCAAAACTGTGAACTGTTACATTGAATTTTTGTCACAAAATAAAGTGCAAATATACATACATAATTATCAGTTTCATTATTGGATATCGTTATCAGTCCAAATTTCCATTATCGTGCATCCCGAATAAAAATATGAAAAAAGTTATGGTCAATCAACAGAAGAAAAACAGGCAAAAAGTGTTAAAAACCACAAGTGTTAAATGCACTGAACATTCATCAGTTTGGCCAAAGCTTAGAAAACAATCTTTGAAAATCAGGTGTTTGTGGATTTGCCGTGTTTATCAGAAAGAACAGTCTCATGTGTAACTGTCTGTGTTCAACAGAAATCCTTAAAGTGTGTAATAACAACATGAAATCAGAGCTGAGAGAGAGGTTTGAGTTTCTGTCGGAGGGAGTGAGCTCCAGGAAACAGATGGAGTTTAATGACGGCTACACTGAGCTCTTCATCACTGAGGGAGACTCTGGGCAGGTCAATGAGGAGCATGAGGTCAGACAGATGGAGAGAGACTCCAGGAGGTCAGGCCAGGAGAAGACCGTCCTCTGTCAGGACATTTTCAAAGGCACTAACCAGAGAGGAAAGCCAATCAGAGCGGTGCTGACGAAGGGTGTGGCCGGAGCGGGGAAGACGGTGCTGACTCAGAAGTTCAGTCTGGACTGGGCTGAAGGCAGAGAAAACCAGGACGTGGAGCTGCTGTTCCACTTCACCTTCAGAGAGCTCAATGAGCTCAGAGGCTTAAAGCTCAGCCTGGTGGAGCTGCTGCATCGCTGCTTCAGTCAAACCAAACATCTCTTCAGCTTTAACTGTCTCCAGCTGCTCTTCATCTTCGATGGTCTGGACGAGTACTGGACTCCTTTGAACTTCAGAAGGACCCGGGGCCTGATGGAGCCCACAGAGAGCGCCTCAGTGGAGGAGCTGCTGGTGAACCTCATCAGGGGGGACCTGCTTCCCTCCGCTCGCCTCTGGATAACCACACGCCCCGCGGCGGCCAATCAGATCCCTGCTGAGTGCGTCTCCATGGAGACAGAGGTGCGAGGGTTCAGTGACCCACAGAAGGAGCAGTACTTCAGGAACAGGTTCACAGACGAGGCCCACAAAGTCATCTCCCACATCAAGACGTCACGGAGCCTCTTCATCATGTGCCACCTCCCGGTCATCTGCTGGATCATCTCTGATGTTCTTCTCCATCTGATAAACAAAATGACTGAAGATCTTCCAACAACTCTCACTGAGATGTACGTCCACTTCCTGGTGGTCCAAGTCAAAGTCAAGAACAAAAAGTACGACGATCAAGAAGAGTCAGATGATCCCTGGACTGAAGAGACCAGGAAGATGGTGAAGTCTCTGGGAAAACTGGCCTTTGAGAAGCTGCTGAAAGGAAAGCTGATCTTCTCCCAGAGTGACCTGAGCGAGTGTGGGCTGAAAGCTGAGGAGATCGGTCAGTCTGGAGTCTTCACACAGGTGTTCAGAGAGCAGCCAGGCCAAGGCCTCAAAAAGGTCTACTGCTTCATCCATCTGAGTGTGCAGGAGTTCCTGGCTGCACTTCACGTCCATCAGACCTTCTACAGCTCTGGAGAGAACCTGCTGTCACCACCACACTCCTCTGAGAGCCCTGACCGAGAGGAGAACCTGCTGTCCACATCAGGCTCCTCTCAGAGCCCTGAACGAGAGGAGAACCTGCTGTCAATATTTAAGATTTTCAAAAGAAAGGAACTAAACCAACAAAACCATCACCACACTCCTCTGAGAGTAAAAACCCAACCCCAGAGGAGACCTTCTACCGCTCTGCTGTGGACCAGGCCTTACAGAGTCCAAACGGACACCTGGACCTGTTCCTGCGCTTCCTCTTGGGGCTGTCTCTGCCGACCAATCAGAAGCTGCTGGAGGGTCTTCTGACTGAAACAGGAAGTTACCAGACCAATCAGAGGACAGTAAAGTACATCAAAGAGAAGCTGGATGAAGAGGGCGTGTCTGCAGAGAGGAGCCTGAACCTGCTGCACTGTCTGAACGAGCTGAACGACCGCAGTCTGGTGGAGCAGATACAGAAGGTCATGAGAGAAGGAGGTCTCTCTGACACATACATGTCTCCTGCTCTGTGGTCCGCCCTGTCCTTCCTCCTGCTGTCCTCAGACTCAGACCTGGAGCACTTTGATCTCAGGAAATACCGTCCCTCAGAGGAGGCTCTCCTGGGTCTGCTGCCGGTCGTCAAAGCCTCCACCAAAGTCACGTGAGTTTGACTCCTGTCTCTCAGCTGTGTCCTGTGTGTGGACATTGTCAGATAGGGTCAGTGACTGTCTCCTCTCTCCTCAGGCTGAGCGGCTGTGGTCTGACCTCTGACTGCTGTGGTCCTCTGGCCTCAGTGCTCAGCTCCTCCAGTCTGACTCTCCTGGACCTCAGTAACAATGACCTCCAGGACTCAGGAGTGAAGCTGCTGTGTGAGGGACTGAAGAGCGCCCCCTGCAGACTGGACACTCTCAGGTGAGTCTCAGAACAGTCCACTGTCCAACAGTGGAAACAGCAGTAATACAACTGTATTCATTTTGGACACTTTGTTTCATTTCCCATATCCATCAGCTAACAATAACCCACCAGATTCATTCATTTGTTTTAAGTTAATGATTAAGCTTCACATTGTCCGTTTAAAACGTTGTTTATTTGCATAACTTACCTGTACATGGCTGGAACAAAGGGAAGGCGTGGTCCTTGTCGGCCATTTTAAAATCTCAGGCTGAACCATGTGGCAGGGGGGAAAACTGGTTTAAACTTTGAGTTTCATTTTTGTATATGATTTTGGTTTCTATTTTGTCTTTGTTCATATGATTTAAACACTTATCCTTTGTGGACTTACCAACAACTTGTTTTATATAAAATGTTTAAAACTTACCAGCTAAACTTATAGTTTGAACTCACCCATCACATTAATGGTATTACCTGGGGGAGGTCTTTTCCCATTAGGAGCTGTATAAAAGCTGTCTGGTGTAGTTACACAGAAAGCCATTTTTGTTCATGGAGGTGACATGTGTGTCATGAAAGAATACATTTTGCCTGGTAAGAATATGTTTGTCAAGTCTGCCTGCCCATTTCGACCACTCTGTGGCCTGCTTCCCCACACAGCTCCTTTTACTTTTGTATAAAATAAATCACAAAAATGATTCAAAATAAATGTGATTGTGATTAACATTTAAGAGGAGCAGGAACAGTTTGTCAGGGGTCATGCGCGGGGTGGGGGTTGGGGGTGGGGGGGTAGTGCAGCACCTTCTGATATCCTTAAAGGGCCGCGGCCTCAAATGCAGCCACTCAGCCCAACGCCGGGCAGCCTGCTGAATACAAAGATAATTAGCAAGGTGCGGACCAGGAGCGCAACACCCCCTCCATAAGATGGTGCATGGTGGGAAAAATGAGCCACCAGCCACCATAAGGCCAAACTAATAGCCCCAAGCGGAAGCCAAATTCACAGCAACCAAAATGGTTTCCAGAAATTAAAACACAACTTTTAAAATGGTGCCTTTTTGTCGCACAACAAAAACTGCAGCGACTCAGGCCAGACCCAACCACCCTCCAACTCATTTATACCCATGATATTTTCAATTAAAGTGACACAGGTATCAAAAAAGAACCAAATACCAAGTCCTGATTACAAGTGCAGTATTTAAAATGAGCTTCATAATAAACGTGTCCAGTAATTCTATATATTTGTATTGATTAACCTCTTAACCCCCACCTGGACCAAACACACTTCCTCCAGTTTGGCTTTACCCAAATCTAAAAACTTCTTGAAAAAAGTGTCAAAATAGTGACTATGAAAACGCAGCAAAAATGTGACAAAAACAACAACAGCTAGGCAACAACTAAAGAGCGACAATAACACAACAAAAAGTGACAGAAAAAGAGACGAAAACACGACAAAAATGTGACAAAACCGCCTCAACAACGTGACTCAAAGGTTAAACCAGTTTGTTTCAAAGGAGGCGTTACACTGTCGCTCTCCAGTCCAGAAGCTTTTAGATTTGGGTAAAGCTGAACTGGAGACAATGCGCTCGGTTAAGGCGGGGGGTAAGAGGTTAATAATGAACTTATGGAAAAGTAAAGTTTATTTGTAAAGCGTTTTCCACAGATAAATGGGTGAATTAAAAACAACAGAAATAACATCAAACGGTTTATAAAAATAAAGAATGGATGAAGAAAAACGCTCCTAAATAATAAAGTCTGTAAATGCTTTTTAAAAGAGTCCACAGAGTCATGGAGGTGTAACCCAGGTAAAACATGGATCAAATAAATGAATAATATCTGGTCTGTATGAGCGTCTATGCGTCACTCATGACCTCACGTCTGTCACGTGACCGCGGCCGACCAATGGCGTCGCTGTAGCACTTCTTCCAAGCTGTCGGGGCCGTTCAGGAGGGAGTGGGACGAGCAGCTGCCACAGCTCAGTCTCTTTAAGCTCATATTTTCACTCTGAAAATGCTTTAGTGTTCGGGGGCTCAGTCGCTTGTTTTCCTCCTGTATAAATATCTGGGCACCGTGTTTGATTTGAAGCTGAAGTTTGACATAAACACTGATGTTATTGTGAAGAAAAGCCAACAGCGGATTCATCTTTTAAGGAAACTCAACTCTTTTAGTCTCATTCTCTGTCATTTTATCGTTGTTTCATTGAGAGAACGCCCCGCCCATAATAGACCAGCCGCCACTGGTGGGCGGAGTCTCTACTCACGCTGCCTTGCTGATGCCTCACACTTCTAAACTCTACAAGACAGCGAGTCCGTGACAATGGCAACGTGGACGAGCCAGGGCAATTGGAAGCTTTATCAAACTGGAAATACCGTCACTACTTCTGCCTTATTGAAATAAAAGGAGAGAATGTGTCTGTTAAATGTACATTATGTCCTGGGAATAAAACTCTGTCCTCGTCTGCCACAAGTAACTCCCGTCTAAAGAAGCTCCTCGCATCGTCACTAAGATCATTTCACTACTTAACAGTTTGTTTTCCCTTTGTTTATTCTTATGCAACTTTATATTTGTGTATCTTAAATAATCACACACTTTGTATTTAAGTGTAAATCTATTTTATTTATTTTTCAGTATTTAAATTGTACAGATTTTTATTTTCAGGCATATGGGCAGTTTCAATCTGTTCACTTTAAATAAATCAATCATCAAATTTACTGTTTCTATTTTTCATTCAGTTACTATAAACATCTTTGACACGATAATACGTCATATAAAAATATCTTCATAATTACTATGAGTAATTCATTACAATAATCCAGACGAGACGAGATGAACGCCTGGATGATCCGTTTAAGATCTGATTTTGATTTCTTCCTCACTTTAGAGATATTTCTCTGGTTTTAACGGACGAGCCCAGAGCACCAGGGGCGTTCTTCAGGAGGATCTTTTTATCAGCAGCAATGACCAGAGTTTATGTTTTGTTTGGATTTATCTGAAGGACATTTTCAAACCACGAATCAACCGAGAGGCATCAGGTACAACAAAAACAAAACCGGCCCCAGAACAGAGCCCTGAGGAACTCCACATGACAGGTTGGACACATTAGACATGACATTGTTGATGGAAACATTAAACGTTCTTCCATTTACACATGAAGCAAACCATTGGAAAACAGAAAACCCCATCTCAGATTGAAGTCGATCAATCAATAAACCGTGATCTACCGTATCGAAAGCAGAGTCAAAAACAAACTGTAATGTCAATGTTTCAAACTTCACATAAAGTCCATTCAAATGTGCTGACAATAAATGAATGAATAGCAGTGACTGTTTGTTTTCATGATACTTATTGTAAATATATTGTGTCTGCTCGACTTAGTGACAGCGTTTCCAGGAATAGTCTGTGTGTGGATGGCTCAGCAGGTTAGACGTCCCTGTGCCGCGCAGGAGTCACAGGTTCATATCTCTGTAGAGACCGTCAGTAACACAAGTGTCAGTGGTGTTCAAAGTAAAGATGGTTTCCTGTCAGTATCCGTCACCAACAGGAACACAATGGAACAGTTCATGTGATGAACGTTTCACAATAGTGTGATGTCATGGATTTTAAACATATTCACGCTGTTGTTCACATTGTTGTTGTTTTTATCATATTTTATTTTAATCTACATGCCATTAAAGTCTTATAGTTTTCAAGTTTTTATAGCTCATTATTTATCTCAGTTCTATGTTTTATGTTTCATGTTTGTGAACCTGTTCAGTAACAACGGCAATAAAACAATTCTGATTCTGATGAAACTATTTCTATTGTTTGGTAAATGTATTTGAAGTACATTTTAAATACTCTTTATTCATCATTTTGGAGCAGGTTTGAATTTACTTTGTCTTTGGAATAAACTACAATTGTGCTGAAACTCCACACAGTAAAATGCACTTAAAGAGCAACTAAACACCAAATCAAGTTTTTTTTTACTGATAAACTGTCTCAATGGGTGTCTCATAGTGTTGTCCACTGGTCCCTGACATTATTCTGACATTATAGCACAAACATGTGTAAAATCCTAACTTTGGCCTGAAAACGAATGGGTTGCGCCCCCTTCAGGGTAAACTCTGCTACTAAATTAGAATTTCCTGATTGGCTGGAGACGTGTCCACGGCCTCCACAGAACGTCATAAGCCGCACCAGCTCCACACATCGTCATCAGGTGCTGCCCATTGTCCCGCCCCTGTACCTGTGGTTTATGACCAAGTCCCTCCCACGTAATCAGTCTGCTGTGATTGTGCCAATGCAAAGGCCCACACACTCACCCCCCGCATGTCACCCCCAAACTTCAGACACCGCCTCTTTCACTGCACTTTTTGACTTTTGTTTGTGGGTGGGGAAAGGCTTTGGCACGCCCGTTTAGTTACTCTTTAAGTTAAGTTGATATTAGTGCATATTTGAGCTTGGACCCAGTGGCTGTGTGGGTGGTTAGCTTAACGCCTTTGTTTCCATCCCGGTGGCTCCTGTGATGCTTCATGGTCAATTTTATTTCAGGTTCGTTAGAGTTTCTGGTAGTGATGGGGAATTATAGAGTTAATTCGGCCCTCACACATTGCCCTTATCATATAGTACTGACAAATCAGTACAATTTGGCCTTCTACATGACTTGTGACCTAAATACACGTGGCACACTGTCAGTGCATAGAATTCACTAGCATAATGTCTTGAGTTCATGTCTCTGGGTCCCAAGATGGCAAATAAACTTCTCCTGCATAAGACATCCTGTTCGTGACGCCAGTTTGTAAGAGAATTCTAACAAATGATGATCGAGAGGTTGATGAAGAATAGGCAGCAGTCAGGATGTCTTATGCAGGAGAAGTTTATTTGCCATCTTGGGACCCAGAGACATGAACTCAAGACATTATGCTAGTGAATTCTATGCACTGGCAGTGTGCCACGTGTATTTAGGCCACAAGTCATGTAGAAGGCCAAATTGTACTGATTTGTCAGTACTATATGATAAGGGCAATGTGTGAGGGCCGAATTAACTCTATAATTCCCCATCAGGTAGGTTTTCTGAATGGAACGTAACCATGGATACGGTTCAATCAGCAGTGAAAACCTAAAACACATTTGATCCTGGAGCTCCTACAGGCGCTATGCTAACACCCAAGCATCCGCGGGGTCACTGAAAGGGCAAACACTCACTAATATAAACCTTTTCTTTTTACATAAAAGTAGCTTAGTGCACCTTTAATGGTGAGACAAAATAGCTCAGTCAAGTTCACTGATCTGTCCTTAAATACATCTGAAGTGTTTATAATGATACATCATCAGTACAGTTAGTATGAAAATAGCACGTCTAAGTTTACTGATGTCATGTCCCCTCTCTGTCCCCTCTCAGCTGTGTCCTGTGTGTGGACATTGTCAGATAGGGTCAGTGACTGTCCCCTCTCAGCTGTGTCCTGTGTGTGGACGTTGTCAGATAGGGTCAGTGACTGTCCCCTCTCAGCTGTGTCCTGTGTGTGGACATTGTCAGATAGGCTCAGTGACTGTCTCCTCTCTCCTCAGGCTGAGCGGCTGTGGTCTGACCTCTGACTGCTGTGGTCCTGATGGTCCTCTGGCCTCAGTGCTCAGCTCCTCCAGTCTGACTCTCCTGGACCTCAGTAACAATGACCTCCAGGACTCAGGAGTGAAGCTGCTGTGTGAGGGACTGAAGAGCGCCCCCTGCAGACTGGACACTCTCAGGTGAGTCTCAGAACAGTCCACTGTCCAACAGTGGAAACAGCAGCTCACATCAGTCACGACGGTGCAGGTGAAAACATTGATGTTTCCTCAGTGTCAGTTTAGAGATTAGTTTAGTCTTTAACATCTTAGTTTTAATGTCAGAGTAAAAACAGACTAAACTCTTTACGATGTTTGTGGGAATAAACATGCACAACACTTTCTCCAACAACATCTGCACTTTAGTCGCTCCTACAGACTCCACACTTTACAGGCTCAAACTCAACATTCAGAAGCTTTTTACACAAGGACTTTTACAGATCTAATTCCTGACATGTTTATTCAGCTTTGAACCAAAAAACAAGGAGGAATTATAATATTTGTCTTGAAGTCACTTGATGGTTCTTTGCTTTTTGATGATCTGTATTATTGAGTTTATCTGTTTTCAATGACTCATTTCCAATGGAACTAGTGCGACAAGGCGAAACTCGTCCTCCCTCCTCCTGTTACGGGACAGGCCACATTCATGCATGTGACATTTCACACTCGTCCACAGAGACGACTTTATAAATTCCCAAACATTAGTTTGTTAGAAAAGTTAATTTTCAGCCAAATCATCAATGATCATGTGCTCCATCTCCACACCATGGAGCTAAAATACCGTCCACCTTCACAGCTCAACAAGTCTGTATAAACTTGTGATCCGGCTGGAACAGGACTTAGACTAAACCAGGACTAAACCAGGACTAAACCAGGACTTAGACTAAACCGGTTATAAACGAGGACTTAGACTAAACCAGGACTAATACATGTGTGAGCAGATAATTATCCTCTTCAGCCCAAATGGAGGCTGTTTTCTTAAAGCGAAGCAAAGATAGAACTGACTAGAACTTTAGTCATTATAAGAGATGGTAGAGTCGGTCTGAGCCTGGACTAAACCAGGACTAAACCAGGACTTAGACTAAACCGGTTATAAACGAGGACATAGACTAAACCAGGACTTAGACTAAACCAGGACTTAGACTAAACCAGGACTTACAGTGGGCACCGCTTGAAATTGTCGTTTTTATTCGCGCTTTCCGTGACTCACGCAGCGCGTGAAACATATTACAACTTATCGCCACTAGGTGGCAGGTTAAGTCCGCTGTAGCTCTGCTCTGCATTCAGAGGCGTTTCACTAGGCTAAACCAGAGCCTACTTTGGTTTTTATCAAGCTGGGGCCAGAGGAGATGATGGCCTTTGGTGAACAGTTTAGGCCTACTCAAAACGAGTAAAACTAAATGTGTCCCTTGGCGGACATTCGTTTTTTCGTCAGCAGAAGGTGGAGAACGGTTTCAGGACTAATATCTGTTCAAATTAAGTTTTAGATGGAAAAGTTGTGCTTTATTTTCATAATCTTTGTTCAGCGAACACATACAACCACCGGTTTATTAGCTAAAATGAATTTGACAAATTGAACGCTCAGGCCAATGAAGTATAAGACTGCCTGAAAACTCAGGCTTTTCTGTGGGTTCATAGCTCAGTGATAGCGCGCTGGTCTCTGGTGCAGGAGGTCCCCTGTTCAAGTATGGCTTTGAGATGTTTATAACCCTTTCTCTTTTTACATGGGCCGCTGCACACAGTCTGAGCCTGATACAAACCCACAATCAGCACCAAGTTATGAAGATAAAAATATTTATTTGTGAGAGAGAAAGGGAAAGATAATGGGGGTCCGGGAGAGAGAGAGAAAGGTGTTGAAAATTAAGAACTCTACAAACTTATACTCATCCATGAATGTAATCAGCACATCTCTAGCTTGAAGTCATTTTTTTATTTGAGAACAATCCGACTCATATGTTCGGTTGTATGGTTAGATAGAGTTACGCTGGTTTGTGGAGTGAAAAGTAAACGATGCATCACACGCGCTGGGCGGCGATACTTCGCAATGTCGGCCTTTTCCTCATGTGTACGAGCTCATTAAAACAGCAACAAAAGCAGTACAAGAGAAGTCCTGCTAAAGTTTGGACTTCAGTGATGTCTGGAGTCTGTATCCCTCTCTCAGTGTGAGGCTGCAGCAGCTACAGACGGAGCAGGAAGAGGGGCACTGGGGAGAAACACTAAGGATTTTTGCAGTAAATAGCAAAGTAAGTGTGTGAAACTAATACCAGCTTTAAAAGTGTCAGCAGTCAGCTATTTATTCCCCACAGCACAAAAGGCTGCGTGAAAATTGGCTATTCCTATAGGTATGTAAATTATCCCAGCTCTGCCCTACCCCCACCCCAACCTGTGAACACACTCTGAACACATTCTGATTTCATCACACTAATGCACATCAGTGTCTTGAACAGGTTGTGAAGAGATTGCAACACGAGGTAAATCCAGACATTTTATGATATTTTAAAAAATCCCCCCGGACATAATTTTATGACCAAAAAGGAGGACATGTATAGTTAACCTTACAGTAAAGTTATCAATCACTTGTTGTCTCTGCATTTTCGACTTTCCTAAGATACAAGTTTTGGGCAGCGGTCTAGTTTCACCCCCAGCCCCTCTGCCCCCCACCACTTGAACCAATGAGGCAATTCCCAAAAGTGGTCATGGCCTATTTAAAAAAAATTGCTATTTGGCAAATAATTCCGTGTTGATTGCAGTCAGTAACGTGCGGTCAGGCGAGGCCGGTGACACCAGGCCTCACCAGTCATCATAGAAAAAAAACTAAAATTAAAAAATACAATAAACGTTATAAAAACAAGTCCCTTCTCTTAAGATGAGGGATTTCCTATGATTTTAATCAATCTCGTGGTTAAAAATGCCCACATGTTTCATCAGTTGTCCATATCGTGTAAAGAGGGCGGAGCCTCCAGCGTCCCGCACAAACTGACCTCGGCTCATTCACTCAGCGCTCTGTCCCATTTGGGGCTTTTTTCGCCCCGTAAAAGTAAAATACATTTGTAAATGGGTTTTTGTTGGGCGCGTTGGTTTTCTATCACCTGGATAAAGAATCAGGCATAAGAACGACTTGTTTAACCTGTTCATTTGACTTTAAACCGCGTTATGATAAGCCCGAAGTGAGGCTCGCCTCCAATGCACTGCCCTGACGATACGAGGGGGCGCTGAGTCACTACACATTTCTACAAAACATGTGGTTAGTACAGTAGTAACATACAGTTAGTATGAAACTAACATGTTTACTGATGTCATGTCCCCTCTCTGTCCCCTCTCAGCTGTGTCCTGTGTGTGGACATTGTCAGATAGGGTCAGTGACTGTCTCCTCTCTCCTCAGGCTGTCCCTCTGTGGTCTGACCTCTGACTGCTGTGGTCCTGATGGTCCTCTGGCCTCATTGCTCAGCTCCTCCAGTCTGACTCTCCTGGACCTCAGTAACAATGACCTCCAGGACTCAGGAGTGAAGCTGCTGTGTGAGGGACTGAAGAGCGCCCCCTGCAGACTGGACACTCTCAGGTGACCCATCATGCACTCTGTCTCTGTCTCATTAGAGGGACCACACTTTTACAGCTGTAGAGCTGCTCAGAGTCAGTGAGAGGGTTTGTCTCATCATCTGTCCTGAAAACAAAGCTATACAGCCCTTGATGGTTATAGGGGGATGTTTTAACCAGGCCAGAAAAAGGGTCTAAATTTAGCGTCAGACCAAGAGCTTTGGAATGAAACTTATTCATATGAAGCTTTTCCAGTGACACAGTCGCCCAAAGCTTCAGTTTTAGGGGACTTGTTCTTCATTCACTCCACACGGTGGTGGTGAGCTACATGTGGAGCCACAGTTTAAAAGAAAACTTACCCTCAGATCCTCTTTTTTTGCTGATAAACTGTATAAATGAGTGTCCAATAGTGTTGTCTTCATGTCCTGGTCATAATTTTGGATATTTAGTGCAAATAAGTAAATAGATCAACTTTCTAAAACCGTCAGTGTGGCGCCTCTACAGGCGATATGTCTGTACTGCATTTGATTTTTGAATTTGTTGGAGAAGGCGTAAAATCTGACGTTAGTTGCAGAACAAACACTCCAATGAAACGGCCCTGGCCCCGCCTCCTTCAGTGAGGGGGGAGGAGCTGCAGACGGATCACATGACCTACTGCCTCTGTCTCCTCTGCTGCTCAACAGGTCAACTTTATTCATGCTGATTTGGTGCTACTTTGAGTGATATTGGAGCTGCACTAATACTCGCTTTTCTAAAAGTGTATAAAACACGAGGCTAACAGCACTGAGCTACTGACGTTAGCATGTCTGCATCTGCAGATAGACATCGTAGTTTACCATTTCTATGTTTTGTTGTCACGTAGTTTTGGTTTAGGAGTGAAAAGGCTGTGGACGAGCCTTGATGATTGTTTTTTATTATGCTAATGTGGTCGTTTAGTCATGACCCTAACCCTAACCCTAGGGGCAATGGTGGCCCAGGTGGTAGGTCTCCTGATCGGAAGGTCATGGGTTCGAATCCCAGCTCCCGCAAATGCACACTGTCGTTGTGTCCTTGGGCAAGACACTTCACCCTACTTGCCTCTAGTGTCTGCGTACACTGGTGTGTGAATGAAAGTGTGAATGGGTGAGTGGATCCTTGCTGTAAAGCGCTTTGAGTGCCTAATGTAGGTGGAAAAGCGCTATATAAGTTGAGACCATTTACCATTTACCATGGATGTGCAGAAACCTGACACTATGCTAAGCCACTAGCTTTGTAAATGACAGAGGAATCACTCTCTAATAAAATAACCCAGCGTCTCAGGTACATGTGAGCCGCGATGCTTCTCTCATGTGTAGAGAGAGCTGTAGAGTTGTCCCAGAGGAATATGTGCTAAAGAAGTTAGCTCACTGTCTGAGCTTAATGGGACTTTGTTTATGAGGAGCGAGGGCGCAGCATGTTCCAGGTCATGTGACTCAGACTACGGGTGGGCGATATGACAAAATATAATTTATAATTTATTTAATGCACGATTTTTGAATTATAAACTCCCGATTTCTATTATATCAATTTTTTTATAGTAACTAAAATAACTTAAATTACACACTGCAGAAGAAAAAGATTGAATGAATAAATTAATGTATTCAACTTTGTGATAATCAACACAGCAACCATAGACTTAGAACTACAGTAAACTAACTCTATACATTAAAAAAACACAATAAAACTCCAGACAATAAAAGTAAAATAGTAACACTAAGTTTGGTAAAGGCTTGTTGTGTCTGTTGCTGTTTGGCATCTTTTCTGAGACGTCTCATGATGTCGAGCTGCTGTGATACAGCGCTCTGTCACTGTCTGACCCTTTCACAATAAGAGTCTTACTAAACTGTGCAGACGTGCTTAGAACTGTGATAAAACGATCCCACAAAAATGACAGATCGTCAGCTCTGGAGATTGTAAGACGGTCTAATATCGTCATATCGCCCAGCCTTACTCAGGCCTGTCAATCACAGACCCATAGCCCCCCCCCCCACCCCTCACCCTCAGTCCCCCAGGAACGCCTCTTTCTCCTGCTTTCCTTAATCTCAAGCTCTCAGGCTGAGGCTCTGGAAGGGAGGGGGGTAAGAAGTCCTTTAAATATAATTTTCTGTCGATGATTTAAAGGTTTGGGCTTTAAGCAGCTGCTGGAATCACCATCGACTCAAACTGATCTGAAGTTTCTGTTTGTACAGGTTAAAACGTATATTAAATGTCAAGGTCAAGGTCAAGTTTATTTATGAAGCACATTTAAAACAACATTGCTGCCCAAAGTGCTGTACACACAAAAATACATATATATAAAATACACTATTTAAATATAGAGAATATAATAAAAATAAAGATGCAGAAAAACAAAATACAACACAAACAAATGCCAGCAAAAAGTCCTGCTCAGTTTTGGTTAAAAGACTTCACAAACAAGTGGGTCTTCAACATAGACTTAAAAATGTCTAAAGACTGTGCTGCCCTAATATTTAAGGGAAGACCGTTCCAAAGCGTCGGAGCCGCGACGGCAAAAGCCCGGTCTCCTCTGGTCGACATTCGTGACCTCGGTACGTCTAACAGAAATGTGTTAGCTGACCTCAATGTTCTGTTCGGACTATGAACAGTCAGAAGCTCAGAAGGTAAGGAGGAGCCGTCCCATTCAAACACTTAAACACCAACAACAACATTTTAAACTGCATTCTGTGTTTTACAGGGAGCCAATGTAAAGAGGCCAACACAGGGGTTATGTGTTCAAACTTTTTGGTTCCAGTGAGCAGACGCGCTGCAGCGTTCTGTACCAACTGCAGGCGTTGGATCGAGCTTTGGTCCAGCCCACAATACAATGAGTTACAGTAATCCAAGCGGCATGTTATAAAGGCATGAATCACACGCTCCAGATCTGTATGTGGTAAATACGTCTTCATTTTACTCAGAAGACGCAGTTGGTAAAAACTTGACTTTACGACTGAACCTATTTGCTTGTCCAACTTAAAAGATCCATCTAGGACCAGGCCAAGGCTCCTGGCTGACTGGTGACAGTAGCCTTTTAGTGGGCCAAGAACAGAAGGATCGGACACATTTCCAAAAACGACAATTTCCGTTTTAGATTCATTAAGTTTTAGAAAATTCTGGGCCATCCAGTCCTTTACATCCTGAATACAATGTAACAGAGCTTGGATGTCGTCTGAACCTGGTTTCAATGGCAGATAGACTTGCAGGTCATCTGCAAAACAATGGAAGGGAATCTTATGTTTTTTGAAAATAGATCCAAGGGGCAACAGGTACAGTGAGAACAATAAAGGACCTAAAACTGAGCCCTGTGGCCCCCCGCAGCTCAGTGGGGCCGCATCTGAGCTGTAAGGGCCCAGGTGGACAGAGAAGGAGTGATTTTCAAGATATGATCTGAACCATTTTAGGACCGTTCCTCCAATACCAACATGGCTTTCAAGGCGAGAAAGCAGTATTTGATGGTCCACCGTGTCCACCATGTCAAACGCTGCTTTAGTGCTTAAATCTAAAAGCTCTAAAATAGTGGGGTGACCCGAATCAACATTTAAAAGAAGGTCATTAAAAACTCTTAAGAGTGCAGTTTCAGTGCTATGACACGGTTTAAAACCCGACTGAAATTTTTCAAAGAGGCTGTTTGCTTCCAAGTGAGACTAAATTTGGGCGTGAACCAATTTCTCCAGAACCTTTGATAAAAAAGGCAACTTAGAAATTGGCCTGAAGTTAGACAGAACTTCAGGATCTAAGTGTTTCTTAAGTAGAGGCTGGACAGCAGCATGCTTGGAAGCACTTGGGACGCTGCCCGAGATCAATGAAGAATTAATAATTCTCATTATGAAGGGCCCAATCACATTGAAGGAGTCTTTAAGAAGTTTAGACGGGACACAGTCAAGTGGACAGTCAGAGGGTTTTAACTGGCGCACCACAGTAAAGAGCTCATCAAGTGACACAGATTCAAAGTGTTCAAGGACCACAGAACAAACAGAATTCACAGAAGGGTCTACAGGAGCACAAAGTAATGTAGAGTCCCGAATAGCAGATATTTTATCCACAAAGAATCTTTGAAAATTGACACAAAGTTTCTGATGGTACAATGCCACTGGATTCAGTGGGATTCACAAGGCGATTTAAAACAGTAAAGAGAACCTGTGGTTTGTGACCATTGATATCAGGTTTGACATGTACTCAGTCTTTGCGCATTTCACTGCTCTTTGATAATTGGACAAACAGTCTCTTAAGATGCCCAGGGAAACATGAAGTCTGTCCTTTTTCCAACGCCTTTCTGCACGTCGGCACTCACGCCTGAGCGCGCGCGTAGTGTCATTTAGCCAGGGCTGGGACTTACTCTTTGGCTTACATGTATTATAAGGAGCGACTAAATCGAGAATTTCAGTGCATGTAGACGTGAACAAACAAGTAAGCTCATCAGTATCAGCGTCACACGACAGTGAAGGCGCAGAAGAAACAAAGGCATTAGAGAACGCCTCTGCTGTAGAGGATGTAATTACTGTATATGATCCGAAATCTGTGTATTACAGAGATCCTTGATGCGTACAGTCAAACCATGAGATAGAACGAGATCGAGTGTGTCCCCTTTTCATGCGTGGGGCCACTGACCCACTGCGTCAGGTTAAAAGAGTCAATCACAGTTTTAAAATCCTTGACCAAAGGCTTGGAGTCACAACAGATGTAGATATTAAAATCACCAGCTATTAGAAAATGGTCAAATTTAAGAGCAATTCCTGCCAAAAAGGAACAGGGTCATGTCTATAACGCAGTAAATACTGAGCCCAGGGTTCTTTACTTGGAGACTGTGCAGCAGGAAGGGCATCCTGACCAACTGGAGGAGGGACCTCTCCATTAGAAACCAATGAACCAGCTTTAGTCTTATCCATTCAGGAGAGTGACAGGCTAATGCTGTGTCTTTAGGCTGTCTGGATGTATGGTCACCGAGAGGGGCGGGGCTTCTCTGGCTGCCACTCTGAGCTCCGCCCCCTTCCACCTGACAGAGTTAGACCTGAGCTACAACCATCCAGGATCCTCCAGGGAGAAGCTGACCGCTCTACAGGCCTCACAGCGCCCCCTGCAGACACTCAGGTGAGTTTACCGGCCTCACAGCGCCCCCTGCAGACGCTCAGGTGAGTCTACAGGCCTCACAGCGCCCCCCGCAGACGCTCAGGTGAGTCTACAGGCCTCACAGCGCCCCCCGCAGACGCTCAGGTGAGACTACAGGCCTCACAGCGCCCCCCGCAGACGCTCAGGTGAGTCTACAGGCCTCACAGCGCCCCCCGCAGACGCTCAGGTGAGACTACAGGCCTCACAGCGCCCCCCGCAGACGCTCAGGTGAGACTACAGGCCTCACAGCGCCCCCGCAGACGCTCAGGTGAGACTACAGGCCTCACAGCGCCCCCCGCAGACGCTCAGGTGAGACTACAGGCCTCACAGCGCCCCCCGCAGACGCTCAGGTGAGTCTACAGGCCTCACAGCGCCCCCGCAGACGCTCAGGTGAGTCTACAGGCCTCACAGCGCCCCCCGCAGACGCTCAGGTGAGTCTACAGGCCTCACAGCGCCCCCCGCAGACGCTCAGGTGAGTCTACAGGCCTCACAGCGCCCCCCGCAGACGCTCAGGTGAGTCTACAGGCCTCACAGCGCCCCCCGCAGACGCTCAGGTGAGTCACAGGCCTCACAGCGCCCCCCGCAGACGCTCAGGTGAGTCCACAGGCCTCACAGCGCCCCCGCAGACGCTCAGGTGAGTCTACAGGCCTCACAGCGCCCCCCGCAGACGCTCAGGCGAGTCCACAGGCCTCACAGCGCCCCCCGCAGACGCTCAGGTGAGTCCACAGGCCTCACAGCGCCCCCGCAGACGCTCAGGTGAGTCTACAGGCCTCACAGCGCCCCCCGCAGACTCTCAGGTGAGTCTACAGGCCTCACAGCGCCCCCTGCAGACGCTCAGGTGAGTCTACAGGCCTCACAGCGCCCCCGCAGACGCTCAGGTGAGTCTACAGGCCTCACAGCGCCCCCCGCAGACTCTCAGGTGAGTCTACAGGCCTCACAGCGCCCCCTGCAGACATTTCCCTCTCTCCTCCTCTGCTCCTGACGTGGCTCTGTTATGAGGACATGAGGGACAAAAGAGAAGTTAGAGCAAAACTCTGAGGCTCAGTTCAGTCTGGTCTTTTGTTCCAGGTTGGAACCTTCTGGAGAGAAGTTCATGGACCCAGGTCTGCGGAAATGTGAGTATGAAGATGATGTTCCAGAGTGTGTGGGGGTTATGAGGATGATGTTCCAGAGTGTGGGTTATGAGGATGATGTTCCAGAGTGTGGGTTATGAGGATGATGTTCCAGAGTGTGTGGGTTATGAGGATGATGTTCCAGAGTGTGGGGTTATGAGGATGATGTTCCAGAGTGTGGGTTATGAGGATGATGTTCCAGAGTGTGTGGGGTTATGAGGATGATGTTCCAGAGTGTGGGGTTATGAGGATGATGTTCCAGAGTGTGGGTTATGAGGAGATGTTCCAGAGGAGGGTTATGAGGATGTTCCAGAGTGTGGGGTTATGAGGATGATGTTCCAGAGTGGGTTAGAGATGATGTTCCAGAGTGTGGGGTTATGAGATGATGTTCCAGAGTTGGAGGGTTTGATGAGGATGATGTTCCAGACTGTGGGGTTATGAGGATGATGTTCCAGAGTGTGGGGTTATGAGGATGATGTTCCAGAGTGTGGGTTATGAGGATGATGTTCCAGAGTGTGGGTTATGAGGATGATGTTCCAGAGTGTGGGTTATGAGGATGATGTTCCAGACTGTGGGGTTATGAGGATGATGTTCCAGATGTGGGTTATGAGGATGATGTTCCAGAGTGTGGGGTTATGAGGATGATGTTCCAGAGTGTGGGGTTATGAGATGAATGTTCCCAGAGTGTGGGTTATGAGGATATGTTCCAGAGTGTGGGTTATGAGGGATGATGTTCCAGAGTGGTGGGTTTATGAAGGATGAATGTTCCAGACTGTGGTAGAGATGATGGTTCCAGAGTGTAGGGTTATGAGGATGATGTTTCAGAGTGTGGGGTTATGAGGATGACGGTTTCCCGAGTGAGGGGTTTATGAGGATGATGTTTTCAGAGTGGTGGGGTTATGAGGAATGATGTTCCAGAGTGTGGGGTATGAGATAAATGTTCAGACTGGTGGGTTATGAAGGATGATGTTTCCAGAGGTGGGTTATGAAGGATGATGTTCAGAGTGTGGGGTTATGAAGGATGATTTCAGAGTGTGGGGTTATGAGGATGATGTTCAGAGTGTGGGTTATGAGGATGATGTTCCAGAGTGAGGGTTATGAGGATGATGTTCCAGAGTGTGGGTTTATGAGGATGATGTTCCAGAGTGTGGGTTATGAGGATGATGTTCCAGAGTGTGGGGTTATGAGGATGATGTTCCAGAGTGTGGGTTATGAGGATGATGTTCCAGAGTGGGGGTTATGAGGATGATGTTCCAGAGTGTGGGTTATGAGGATGATGTTCCAGAGTGTGGGTTATGAGGATGTTCCAGAGTGTGGGGTTATGAGGATGATGTTCCAGAGTGTGGGTTATGAGGATGATGTTCCAGACTGTGGTTATGAGATGATGTTCCAGAGTGTGGGTTATGAGGATGATGTTCCAGAGTGTGGGTTATGAGGATGATGTTTCCAGAGTGAGGTTATGAGGATGATGTTCCAGAGTGTGGGGTTATGAGGATGATGTTCCAGAGTGTGGGGTTATGAGGATGATGTTCCAGAGTGTGGGGTTATGAGGATGATGTTCCAGAGTGTGGGTTATGAGGATAATGTTCCAGAGTGAGGGGTTATGAGGATGACGTTCCAGAGTGTGGGTTATGAGGATGATGTTCCAGAGTGTGGGGTTATGAGGATGATGTTCCAGACTGTGGGTTATGAGGATGATGTTCCAGAGTGTGGGGTTATGAGGATGATGTTCCAGACTGTGGGTTATGAGGATGATGTTCCAGAGTGTGGGTTATGAGGATGATGTTCCAGAGTGTGGGGTTATGAGGATGATGTTCCAGACTGTGGGTTATGAGGATGATGTTCCAGAGTGTGGGGTTATGAGGATAATGTTCCAGACTGTGGGTTATGAGGATGATGTTCCAGAGTGTGGGGGTTATGAGGATGATGTTCCAGACTGTGGGTTATGAGGATGATGTTCCAGAGTGTGGGTTATGAGGATGATGTTCCAGAGTGTGGGGTTATGAGGATGATGTTTCCAGACTGTGGGTTATGAGGATGATGTTCCAGAGTGTGGGTTATGAGGATGATGTTCCAGAGTGAGGGTTATGAGGATGATGTTCCAGAGTGTGGGGTTATGAGGATGATGTTCCAGAGTGTGGGGTTATGAGGATGATGTTCCAGAGTGTGGGGTATGAGGATAAGTTCCAGACTGTGGGTTATGAGGATGATGTTCCAGAGTGTGGGGTTATGAAGGATGATGTTCCAGAGTGTGGGGTTATGAGGATGATGTTCCAGAGTGTGGTTATGAGGATGATGTTCCAGACTGTGGTTATGAGGATGATGTTCCAGAGTGTGGGGTATGAGGATAATGTTCCAGACTGTGGGTTATGAGGATGATGTTCCAGAGTGTGGGGTTATGAGGATGATGTTCCAGATGTGGGTTATGAGGATGATGTTCCAGAGTGTGGGTTATGAGGATGATGTTCCAGAGTGTGGGTTATGAGGATGATGTTCCAGAGTGTGGGTTATGAGGATGATGTTCCAGAGTGTGGGTATGAGGATGTTCCAGAGTGTGGGTTATGAGGATGATGTTCCAGAGTGGGGTTATGAGGATGATGTTCCAGAGTGAGGGTTATGAGGATGATGTTCCAGAGTGTGGGGTTATGAGGATGATGTTCCAGAGTGTGGGGTTATGAGGATGATGTTCCAGAGTGTGGGGTTATGAGGATAATGTTCCAGAGTGTGGGTTATGAGGATGATGTTCCAGAGTGTGGGTTATGAGGATGGTTCCAGAGTGTGGGTTATGAGGATGATGTTCCAGAGTGTGGGTTATGAGGATGATGTTCCAGAGTGTGGGTTATGAGGATGATGTTCCAGACTGTGGGTTATGAGGATGATGTTCCAGAGTGTGGGGTTATGAGGATAATGTTCCAGACTGTGGGTTATGAGGATGATGTTCCAGAGTGTGGGGTTATGAGGATGATGTTCCAGACTGTGGGTTATGAGGATGATGTTCCAGAGTGTGGGTTATGAGGATGATGTTCCAGAGTGTGGGGTTATGAGGATTGATGTTCCAGACTGTGGGTTATGAGGATGATGTTCCAGAGTGTGGGGTTATGAGGATGATGTTCCAGAGTGTGGGTTATGAGGATGATGTTCCAGAGTGTGGGGTTATGAGGATGAGTTCAGAGTGAGGGTTATGAGGATGATGTTCCAGACTGTGGGTTATGAGGATGATGTTCCAGTGTGTGTGGGGTTATGAAGATGATGTTCAGACTGTGGGTTATGAGGATGATGTTCCAGAGTGTGGGTTATGAGGATGATGTTCCAGACTGTGTGGGGTTATGAGGATGATGTTCCAGAGTGTGTGGGGTTATGAGATGATGTTCCAGACTGTGGTTATGAGGATGATGTTCCAGACTGTGGGTTATGAGGATGATGTTCCAGAGTGTGTGGGGTTATGAGGATGATGTTCCAGAGTGTGGGGTTTGAGGATGATGTTCCAGACTGTGTGGGGTTATGAGGATGATGTTCCAGAGTGTGTGGGGTTATGAGGAGATGTTCAGAGTGGGTTATGGGATGATGTTCCAGTGTGGTTGGGAGAGTTATGAGGGATGATGTTCCAGAGTGTGGGGTTATGAGGATGATGTTCCAGACTGTGGGTTATGAGGATGATGTTCCAGGTGTGGGTATGAGGATGATGTTCCAGAGTGTGGGTTATGAGGATGATGTTCCAGACGTGTTGGGGTTATGAGGGATGATGTTCCAGACTGTGGGTTATGGGGGGAGTGTGGGGGGATGTTCGACTGTGGGTTGGGATGGAGGGGGATGAGGGTGTTCAGTGTGTGTGGGGTTATGAGGATGTGTTCCAGAGTGTGTGGGGTATGAGGATGAGTTCCAGTGTATGTGTGTTACAGACGCCTGTGAGTTCTCTCTGGATCGTAACTCGGTGAACAGTTGGCTCCTTCTGTCTCAGGACCTTCGCTCTGTGACTCGTGTGAAGGAGGATCAGTCGTATCCAGATCATATCGACAGGTTCACAGACGTGGCTCAGGTCCTGAGCTCCTCCGGCCTGAGGGGGCGCTGTTACTGGGAGGTCGACTGGAGCGTGAGGAGGTGTGTTGTTATAGCAGTGAGTTACAGAGGAATCAGACGTGGAGGAGGAGCGGGAGAGGAGAGTATGTTTGGAAACAACGATCGATCCTGGAGTCTGTGGATCAGAGAAGGAGGAAAGTGCTTTGTCTGGCACAACGGAAACAGCAACAGACCTCCCAGGTAAAGTGGGCGTGTCCTCAGGCAGAGTGGGCGTGTTCCTGGACTGGGAGGGTGGAGCCCTGTCCTTTTATGACGTCACTGATGGAAGACACGCCCACCTCTACACCTTCAGCTCCGCCTTCACTGAGGAGCTGATTCCTGGGTTTGGACTGAGGGGTCCAGGGTCCTCTGTGACTGTGGTGGATCTGACCAATCAGAGACCAGCTCACAGTTTATAACATGTTAATGACGAGAGGAGTTCAAGAGTACTTTATACTGCAGTACAGCTATAAAGTACTTTATACTGTAGTACAGCTATAAAGTACTCAGATACTGCAGTATAAAGTACTTGGATACTGCAGTATAAGTACTTGGATGTATCCTGGGCTTAAACAACAGGAAAAAGATGTGTTTAATCAGGTTCTTAGCTTTCAAATGAGGCTCTGGCCTAAAGGCTCCAGTCCAGAAGCTTTTAGATTTGAGTAAAGCTGAACTGGGTGAAGGTTTAAAGGACTTAAATAATAATAATGATAAACACTCTTTGAACACGTATAATGTGGGATTCTGGGCTTTGAACAAAGGAAGTACAGATGGAAGCGCTGACGCCGTAGAAGAAGAAACTGAATGTAGTGAAATACGGCTCCAGGTCTGTGACGAGGAACAGCGTTAGAACAAGGTTTAAAGAGAGAAAAAGCTGTTTTGAAGTCACACATTTGTGATCAGGGTTTTGTGTGAGCGCGATGTAACCAGAAGATCCTCGTCTGTACAGTGTTTTTGGGGGAGTTGTTCTGTGTGGGATTGGCCCTTTGTCTCATACCTTCCTTTTTGATCCAGTCACTGTAAACGTTATTATAAAAATGTATTAAGTCTATTATGACTAACCTGATGATTAGGCTCCACCCACTGAGCCGGCCAATCCAGTTCTTGCTGGTTTTGGGGTAAATACTATTGTTCGGCGTCAGTAGAATCTTTTTTCACACGTAGCACAAAGGTCCAGTTCAGGTTCTGATTATCCTGGACTTTTTATTCTTCACAAATAAATCTTTTATAAATGCTCTGTGTGTCGTCGTCTGTTCTTTAGTGTCAAAGATCCACAGTTTGGGAGAATCAACCTCCCATTAACATTGTATTAGGAACATTAGAGACCACATTATTTACACTTTTCACACACAAAAAGAGGATCAATTATCAGGAAAATAACACTTTTTTTTCACTAAAGGGAAGTTCTGGATTATCAACAATGCAGTAGATTCATCTCATTTCTTTAAGATGTCGCTCACTTTGTCAGGTCTGAAAGCACATTTCCTCTTTAATCAAATAAAGTCTAGAGTTCAGGATGGAATGTTACCATGGAGATCCGCCATGTTGTGGGCTGGAGCAAACGTCCATAAACAAACGTGAAATAAAAGAGTGAAAAGTGGAGGAAAAGCCCAACCCTAATATCCGTGTAGGGATGGAGTTCATACATTTTTATGACATCAGTGATAATTGGCTTTAAATACATTTCTTTTATCATTGTAGAAGTTTGGCTCAAACTCATTCAGCTCATTAACATTTCCCTCATTTCTCTGATGGAAAGTTTAAATGTTAATAAATCAAATATTGTAAACAGTATGAAATGATTAAATGTGACTCCTGCTGTAGAAACCCTGACTTTGGCCAAAGCGCTGCATTCATTGATATTATTCAGATTTCTTTAAATGCACTAGAGCGACAGATCACTTCCTTCTGAATCCTTTCATCAGCCTCTCTGATCACATGACCTTCACTCGCTGTGATGCCCGGTGTGGCCAGCAGAGGGAGACAGCGGATCAGATCAACTTCATTTACAGTGAGAGCAGACAACGAGAACACAACAGGAGAAATAAATCACCTGCAGCATTCACCCAGCAGAGGGCGCACCACATAGTGAGCACCTGTCCCAGGTGAACATGGGCCTGTAGATACTCTCTGTCACTGATACAGGTGAACATGGCCTGTAGATACTCTCTGTCACTGATACAGGTGAACATGGGCTGTAGATACTCTCTGTCACTGATACAGGTGAACATGGGCCTGTAGATACTCTCTGTCACTGATACAGGTGAACATGGGCCTGTAGATACTCTCTTCACTGATACAGGTGAACATGAGTCTGTAGATACTCTCTGTCACTGATACAGGTGAACATGAGTCTGTAGATACTCTCTGTCACTGATACAGGTGAACATGGGCCTGTAAGATACTCTCTGTCACTGATACAGGTGAACATGGGTCTGTAGATACTATCTCTGTCTCTGATACAGGTGAACATGGGCCTGTAGATAGCTCTCTGTCACTGAATACAGGTGAACATGGTCCCTGTAGATACTCTCTGTCCTGATAACAGGTGAACATGGCCTGTAGATACCTCTCTGTCCACTGAATGATAAGTGAACATGAGTCGTAGAAATACTCCTCTGTCACTGATTACAGGTGAACATGGGCCTGTAAGAATAACTCTCCTGTCACTGATACAGGTGAAATGGCCTGGTAGATACTCCTCGTCACTGATACAGGTGAACATGGGGGTCTGTAAAATACACTCTGTCTCTGATACAGGTGAACATGGGCCTGTAGATACTCTCTGTCACTGATACAGGGTGAAACAATGGGTCTGTAGATATCTTCTGTCTCTGATACAGGTGACATGAGTCTGTAGATTACTCTCTGTCTATGATACAGGTGAACAATGGGTCTGTAGATACTCTCTGTATGATACAGGTGAACATGAGTCTGTAGATACTCTCTGTCTCTGATACAGGTGAACATGGTCCTGTAGATACTCTCTGTCATGATACAGGTTGAAACATGAGTCTGTAGATACTCTCTGTCACTGAATACAGGGTGAACATGGGCCTGTAGATACTCTCTGTGACTGATACAGGTGAACACTGGGCCTGTAGATACTGCCCTCTGTCTCTGATACAGGTGAACATGGAGTCTGTAGATACTCTCTGTCACTGGATACAGGTGGAACATGGGTCCCTGGTAGATACTCTCTGTCAACTGATACAGGTGAAACATGGGTCTGTAGATACTTCTGTCACTGATACAGGTGAACATGAGTCTGTAGATACTCTCTGTCACTGATACAGGTGGAACATGGGCCTGTAGATACTCTCTGTCCACTGAATACAGGTGAGTCTGTAGATACTCTCTGTCACTGATACAAGGTGAACATGGGGCCTGTAGATCTCTCTGTCATGATACAGGTGAACATGGGGCCTGTAGATACTCCCGCTGTCACTGAATACAGGTGACATGAGTCTGTAGATACTCTCTTGTCACTGATACAGGTGAGTTGTAGATACTCTCTGTCAAGCTGATACAGGTGAACATGAGTCTGTTAGATACTCTCTGTCACTGATACAGGTGAACATTGGGCCTGTAAGATACTCTCTGTCTCTGATAACAGGTGAACATGGGCCTGTAGATACTTCTCTGTCACTGAACAGGTGAACATGGGCCTGTAGATACTCTCTGTCACTGATACAGGTGAACATGGGTCTGTAAAGATACTCTCTGTCACTGATACAGGTGAACAGGTCTGTAGATACTCCTCTGTCACTGATACAGGTGAACATGAGTCTGTAGATACTCATCTGTCACTGATACAGGTGAACATGAGTCTGTAGATACTGTCTCTGTCACGATACAGGTGAACATGGGTCCTGTAGATACTCTCTGTCTCTGATACAGGTGAAACATGGGTCTGTAGATACTCTCTGTTCACTGATACAGGTGAACATGGGTCCTGTAGATACTCTCTGTCTCTGATAGCAGGTGAACAATGGGCCTGTAGATACTCTCTGTCACTGATACAGTGAAATTGGGTTGTAGATAACTCTCTGTCACTGGAATAACAGGTGAACATGGGGCCTGTAGAAACTCTCTGTCACTCTGATACAGATGAAACATGAGGGGGCTGTAGATACTTCCTTATGTCACTGCATCGAACAGATCAGGTTTGTGGATGCAAAACAACTTTCCTTCTCAACTAAACTCAGACAAAACTGAGATCAATTGTCTTTGGCCCAGCAGACACAAAGACAAAGTGTTATCATCACCGCTTGAGTCTCTCGCTCTGAAAACCAAAAAATCAGGTGATAAATCTCGAGTAATCATGGAACTCAGACCTGAACTTAACACGCCACATCAAAGCAATAACATCAATCAGCTTTTACCATCTGAAGAACAACATCTATAGCACTTACTATCAGGAAAGACCAAGTGTTTCACAGAAAGATAAAAACAATTTATAAAACACAACATTATTACATCCTAGACATAAATCAGTGCGTTCTAGTGTTTAAAAGCCTATTTGTAAAGATGAGTCTTTAATCTGGACTTAAAAAGGGACAGATCTGTGAGAAACGCAGACTGAGGGGCAGCTGTTCCACAGTTTTTAGGCGCGTAACCACAAGGAACGATCTCCCCACTGTTTGTACCAGGACGCTGGGCACGTCAGACCAATCCTGATCAGAGACCGGAGGACTCTCTGGGCCGATGTACGGTCAACAATCTCAGTTAAATATAGCGGAGGCGAGAACCATGAAGGGCCTTTAAAAACAAACATTACAATTTTAAAATCAAACGTGAAAAACGGGAACTCAGGGAAGAACAGGGGAATGGGACTGAATGTTGGCTGCGTCTGGATGAACCAGTGAAGAGAAAATGAAACAGTAAAGTAAAGACTGACCTTATCCTAAAAAACAGAGGCAGCTACGACACCATTAACAACTTCATAACCCTTTGTAACGGTAACTTTAGTTTAGTTACAGACCTGGTTAATGGAAGTCATTCACAGATTTTTCACAAGTCCATCCATTAAACCATGAAGAAAAGAGACACCAGCAGAGCAGTCACATAACAACATGGAAATACACTCGTTACCACAGACTGTAAACAGAGAGAATGCATAATGGGAAAAGAGGCTTTATGTGGAAAGTTACACTGTGTCACAATGAGAAGTGGCAAAGAGAAGGCGCTCTTTTTCGCAGTGGAATTGTATATCAGGCTTTAGCTGTCCAAACTGTGCACCGCTTCATCTTCAGCTTCGGACACGAACGAAAAGTGACTCTGACCGAAGGAGCTTTGAGGTGAGATTCTGTTCAGGTTGAGTAATGGCGACCTATGTAGAGGCTTGGAGAGCGTCGGAGCCAGTGGCACCAGGTTAAAAATGGAGTAAAAAATAGAAAACTATTTACTAGTGCTGTTCAACGATTAAAACATAGTTTTTAACAAATATTAAAGATTCCTGCACAAAAGAAAACCTACTCAGCTTTCTTTAGTTTTGGACTTTTTGTGAATGTTTATAGTTTCATTTCCTTGTTGGACACTGACAGGAAGTGATATCGAGGCAAACCCATTTTGTTTAAACGTTGTCGTGCAGACCGTATTTATGTCAATGGGAAGTGAGTGAGGCTCTGTCCAAACGTCAATCCACTTTCAATGTAAAGTGCGTCGTGTTTTCTATCCAGCTTTGCTTCCACACTTCACCAAACTCGTAGCTTTGCACTTTGAGTGAGTGTGGAGCGATGTTGGACTTCAGGGAAGTAAAATCCCCACAATGTGTTTTCCACCTAACAATGTTTTTTAAACAACGCGCAAGCAATTGTTTCTTAGCAATTTAAGCCAAGTTTGCTAACGGCTTGCTTACTAGCTAACATAAAACAACAACCAGCCAAGACAAACAAACCACAAAACAAGAGATTATGTTAATGCTTAAAGTGGCTGAGGTTAGATCACACTGGAACCCTAAAGTTGCTGAGGTTAGATTTTCACACTGACCCTAAAGTGCTGAGGTTAGATTCACACTGACCCTAAAGGTGCTGAGGTTAGATTCACACTGACCCTAAAGTGCTTGAGGTTAGATTTCACACTGACACCTAAAGTGCTGAGGTTAGATTCAACAAGGTTGACCCTAAAGGTGCTGAGGTTAGATTCACACTGACCCTAAAGTGCTAGGTTTAGAATTTCACACTGACCCTAAAGTGCTGAGGTTTAGATTCACACACCCCTAAAGTGCTGAGGTTAGATTCACACTGACCCTAAAGTGCCTGAGGTTAGATTCACACTGACCCTAAAGTGCTGGGTTAGATTCAGCACTGACCCCATAAAGTGCCGTGGGTTAGATTCACAGCTGACCCTAAAGTGCCGTGGTTAGATTCACACTGACACCTAAAGTGCTAGGTTAGATTCACACTGACCCTAAGTGCTGAGGTTAGATTCAACTGATCCCTAAGTGCTGAGTTAGATTTAACACTGACGCCTAAAGTTGCCGTGTTAGATTCACAGCTGGACCCTAAGTGCTGAGGTTAGATTCACACTAATCCTAAAGTGCTGAGGTTAGATTCACACTGGAAACCCTAAAGTGCTGAGGTTCAGATCACCACTGACCCTAAAAGTGCTGAGGTAGATTCACACTGACCCTAAAGTGCTTGTGGTTAGATTCACACTGACCCTAAGTGCTGTGGTTAGATTCACACTGACCCTTAAAGTACTGAGGTTAGTTCCACTGATCCTAAAGTGCTGGAGGTTAGATTCACACTGACCCTAAATGCTGCGGGTTAAGATTCACAACTGACCCTAAAGTGCTGAGGTTAGATTCACACTGACCCTAAAGTGCTGCGGTTAGATTCACACTGACCTAAGTGCTGAGGTTAGATTCACACTGAACCCTAAAGTGCTGAGGTTAGATTCACACTGACCTAAAGTGCTGAGGTTAGATTCACACTGACCCTAAAAGTTGCTGGGTTAGATTCACACTGACCCTAAAGTGCTGAGGTTGATTTCACTGACCCTAAAGTGCTGCGGTTTAGATTTCACACTGCCCCCCTAAAAAGTGCTGAGGTTAGATCACACTGAACCTAAAGTCTTGAAGGTTAGAATTCACACATGACCCTAAAATGCTGAGGTTAGACCACACTGACCCTAAAAGTGCTGAGGTTAGACTCACACTGATCCTAAAAGTTGCTGAGGTTACACTCACACTGACGCCTAAAGTGCTTGAGGTTTAGTTTAGTTATATTAGTTTTATTTGAGCAGTAAACATTCTGCTCAAAAGGAGTGGCTGAAGCAAGAGCTGATAAGCCCCACCAGCCAAAACAATACATCATTTACAAGATTACAAAAATTTTCATAAAGACATTACATGACAGAACTATAATATAACTTTATCCAAATTGCAATTACATTATCAATCAATCATACAATTGGCAGCATCATATTTTGAATAGCCTCATTGGCAAAGGAGAACCAAGGTTACACTTCAAAGCGGCTTTTTAAACACAGAACCAAAAATACATAAGCATTGTTTGAAAATGTTCATATAGAAAACAGAACTAAGCACAAGCGACAACCACGGTCTCGTTCAAATGTCGATATTTAGTTTACAAAGCATGGTAACAAAAGAGCAACCCTTAATATAATATATCAGCACGTTACCAATGGCAACCCTTGGTAACATTAAACCGAAAATCACTATTTTATGTTATAAAAGGCCGTTCTATGCAGTATCATATTAATACTGTTGTGTTCTTGCTACCTTCCCAGTTGTCATTACCATCCTCAGTATAATATTAATTTGTGTACAATTCCTCTTTTTTTTCATGTATAATTATTATGAAAGCCTACATAGTGTAATGCATTAAAAAGCAGGGGTAGAGCGGGCCAGTTGAAGAGGGCAGTGCTCCTCATCCACAAACCCCACCCAGCTGGGCCCTAAAGCTGATTTGTAGATGACGTTCTATGCTGTGTGGTGCATTTTAAGACGAGGGTTATGATCCCATTGGAGGTCCTCTCACAGATTCATAGCCTTTTTTTAAATTATTTTTTGTATTTTTTTTGTATCTTGAGCAAATAGAGTGACAAACAGTTCAGAGCAACAACACTCAACATGCAATTAGGTGGTGCTGCCCCATAGAGGCAACGCAATTTCCTTTCTTCCCTATACTTTTCGAAGGTCTTATGCTGTTATTTATATTTGAACAGGTTTGATGTTTGGACATTGTTTCAACTCATCTCCAAATTATTCCACAAATTGTTACAGCCACCTCACTGTCGGGTCTATAAACTTTGCAAAGTTGAGCTAATGTTTTCTGAATCCTGAGGTTTAATTCTCACAATAATATCATAACTACCAAGTATGTTCTGGAACTTCTTTTGTATTTGGCCCGTTAAAAACAGTTGTATCTTGCTTTTGTATAACATCTGTACAGTTTTGGAACTCAACAAATGTTCACAAAACTTCCAATGATCTCTTGATTTTAAAAATAATGAGTATTGTGTGGTCCAAAAACCAACTTCTGAATAACTGCGTATAGCTTTTTTTAGCATTACTATTGTTTTAAATTGCTTTTATAACGACTACCCCCAAACCACAGTGCAATATATTCAAATAGGGCAGTATAAGAGCACACTATAAAGATATGTAGAGCTTTTGATGTTTAAAATGTGGGCTTTGCTTTTGCTAAATTACTGAAATGCTTCTAGACAATTTTTGTAGTTATATACTTTAATGTGAAAGATTTCCAAGTAATTCTGTCCAATCTATAATAAACTCCACAGGATTTGATTTTTACTGCTTGTTGTTTAATGGTGTAGACTTTGATTATGAAAAAGAGTGTGTTTATTTCATACAGAGTGACTTCAAGTGTTCTGGCTTCTATCTGATAAAATATTTTAAAAGGGAATGTTGAAAAACTCTCTGATGCTAAATTTCTCAAAGATGAATATTTTCCTCCTGGTTTCCCTGTTGGGACTGACGCAGGACCTCAGGCCTCTCAGAGCGAGTCAGAGCTGACGATCATGGACGAGCGAGAGCACAGAGAGGACGTTCCTCAGAGGTGAGACCCACCACTGTCTGTCAGAGCCATAGACTGAAAATCATAGACGTAGCTTCAACTATTATGCTGGCTGAAGCTGAAACAGGCTCCAATGATCCTTGCTGCTATGGACTTTCCCATTAAATCTTTTTCTTTAGGTTAAGTTGCTCTTATCGTACTGTGGGTAAGTTTGTCTTGCAATTCCGAGAAAAACTAGTCAAACATTAAAACACATTATACAAAGACAACAACACACACATGTTTAAATATAAAGTAAATATAAAACTTGTAAGTGCTCCAGATATTAACAGGAAGTAGCCTTTGCTCCAGGAAAACACGAAACATTTAAGCCACTTGGATGACGACTTTAACTCATTATTTGAACACAGACTTGTCATTCTGACTTTCCACGTGTTTGCCTTTAAACACTCGAAACATCGTCCCTCGATTTTATTTTCACTCTGTTCTTGAATAACAGCTGATCTGAAAACCCGTCCACTGCAGCAATGAATAAGCTTCATTTTGGTTGTACAATTGTATAGTGAACATTTAGCCCCGTGCTGAACTATGGACTCCCTCCACTTAGTCCTTTGCTCTCTGCAGTCAATGGTCAGAGCTCATCTGAACACACTGGGCTTCACACCTTACATTTTCTGATTAAGTGTTGGTTCCTAAACATCACAAGCATTGATTAAAAGTGTGTGTAAAACAAGCATTTTCTTTCACAAAGTTCACCTGATATATAAGCTAATGTTTTCTCTTTCAGACAAACTGAGGCTGGAGAACGAAGCAGAAGTTTCCTTCCTGTCCTGGGTGCTATGG
>VHKM01001253.1:0-23635 GCA_007210695.1 Neogobius melanostomus | reverse complement strand
CAGTGTGGATCTAAAATAGGGGTTTGGAGGAGACTGAGTGTTCATTGATGTGGGGTAATGGACTGAGGAAGTCTCCCCTTGTTGAATTTGTGTTTATATTTGTGTTGGATAGTGAATTATTGGTGTTGAGTCCACTTCCACGGGTGTGATCTGCTTGTTGGAACTTTTGTTGTAGTTGCTGTGCCTGATGTTGCTGGTTGATTGCTGATTGAAAGTGGCCCAGTTGTGGTCAGGAAAGTCGAGATGATCCATGAGATGTATGTTTGGGGTTGTTGGTCAACAAGTGTGGATGCTGAAATAGGGGTTGGAGGAGACTGAGTGGTCATTGATGTTGGTAATGGACTCGAGGAAGTCTCCCCTTTGAATTTGTGTTAAAATTTGTGGTAGATGAATTGTTGGTGTTGACGTCACTTCATCGGGGTTGTGAATCTGTTGTTGGAACTGTTTGTAGTTGCTGGTGCCTGATGCTCGCTGTGTGATTGCTGATGAAAGTGCCGGTTGTTGTGTAATTGACAGTTCTTAGATGATCCATGAGTTGTTGTTGTGTTGAGAGGAGTTGTTGGTCCACAGTGTGGATGCTGAAATAGTGGTTGGAGGAGACTGATTAGCTATTATGTGGTAATGGATCGAGGAGTCTCTCCCGTTGAAGTGGTTATTCATTTGTGTGGATGATTGAATGTTGAGTTGACATCCCACTTCATGGGTGTGAATCTACGATGGGAACTTTAGTTGTAGTTGCTTTGCCTGATGTCTGCTGGTGTGATTGCTGATGAAAGTGGCCCGTTTGTTGGAGGACAGTCGAGGATGATCCATGAGATGTTGTTTGAGGAGTTGTTGGTCAACAAGTGTGGTGCTGAAATAGGGGTTGGAGGAGACTGAGTGGTCATTGATGTGGTATGGACTCGAGGAGTCTCCCCTGTTGATTTTTTTATAATTTGTGTGGATAGATGAATTGTTGGTGTTGACGTCAACTTCATGGTTGTTGAATGCTGCCTTGTTGTACTTGTGTTGTAGTTGCTTGCTGATGGTCGCTGGTGTGATTGTGATGAAGTGGCCAGCTTGTTGTTGTCAGGACAGTGAGGATGTCCTAAGATTTGAGGAGTTGTTGGTCCAACAATGGGAGCTGAAATAGTGGTTGGAGACGTGAGTTTGGTCATTGGGTTGGTAATGACTCGGGAGCCTCCCCTGTTTGAATTTGTGTGATAATTTGTGGGATAGATGGAATTGTTGGTGTGACGTTCACTTCACGGTGTAATTGTTGTTGAACTTTTGTTGTAGTTGCTGTGCTGATGTCGCTGTGTCATTGCTGATGAAAGTGGCCGATTATTGTTGTATGACGTCTTAGATTGATCATGAGTTGTTGTTGGAGTTTGTGGTCAACAATGTGGATTGCTGAAATATGGTGAGGAAAACTGATAGCATTAATGTGGGTAATGGATCGAGGGGAAGTCTCTCCGTTGAAGATGTGTTTATCTTTGTGTGGATGATGAATTGTTGGAGTTGACGACTTCTATGGGTTGTGGAATTGCTTGATGGAACTTAGTGTAAGTTGCTGGCTGCCTGATGTCAGGGTGTTGATTTGCTGATGAAAGTGGACCGAGTGTTGTGTAATGACAGTCAAGCTGATCCATGAGTTGTTGTTGGGAGGAGTTGTGGTCAACAAGTGTGGATGCTGAATAGGGTTTGGAGGACTGAGTGGTCATTTGATGTTGGTAATGGACTCGAGGAAGTCTCCCCTGTGATTTGTGTTCGATATTTGTGTGGATAGATGATTGTTGTGTTGACGTACTTCACGGTTGTGAATCTGCTTGTTGAACTTTGTTGTAAGTTGCTGTGCCTACTGGCGCTGTGTGATTGCTGATGAAAGTAGCCCAGTTGTTGTTGTCAGGACAGTCGAGGATGATCCATGAGATGTGTTTGAAGAGTTGTTGGTCCAACAAGTTGGATGCTGAATAGGGTTGAGGAGACTGAGTGTCATTTGATGTGGGTAATGGACTCGAGGAAGTCTCCCTGTGAATTTGTGTTTATAATTTGTGTGGATAGAGAAGGGTGGACGTCACATCACGGGTTGTGAATCTGCTTGTTGGAACTTTAGTTGTAGTTGCTGTGCCTGATGTCGCTGGTGTGATTGCTGATGAAAGTGGCCCAGTTGTTGTTGTCAGGACAGTCGAGGATGATCCATGAGATGTTGTTTGAGGAGTTGTTGGTCCAACAAGTGTGGATGCTGAAATAGGGGTTGGAGGAGACTGAGTGGTCATTGATGTTGGTAATGGACTCGAGGAAGTCTCCCCTGTTGAATTTGTGTTATAATTTGTGTGGATAGATGAATTGTTGGTGTTGACGTCACTTCACGGGTTGTGAATCTGCTTGTTGGAACTTTTGTTGTAGTTGCTGTGCCTGATGTCGCTGGTGTGATTGCTGATGAAAGTGGCCGAGTTGTTGTTGTAATGACAGTCTTAGATGATCCATGAGTTGTTGTTGTTTGGAGGAGTTGTTGGTCCAACAAGTGTGGTGCTGAATAGGGTTGGAGGAGACTGAGTGTCATTAATGTGGGTAATGGACTCGAGGAAGTCTCCCCGTTGAAGTGTGTTTATCATTTGTGTGGATAGATGAATTGTTGGAGTTGACGTCACTTCATGGGATGTGAATCTGCTTGATGAACTTTAGTTGTAGTTGCTGTGCCTGATGTCGCTGGTGTGATTGCTGATGAAAGTGGCCCAGTTGTTGTTGTCAGGACAGTCGAGGATGATCCATGAGATGTTGTTTGAGGAGTTGTTGGTCCAACAAGTGTGGATGCTGAAATAGGGGTTGGAGGAGACTGAGTGGTCATTGATGTGGGTAATGGACTCGAGGAAGTCTCCCCGTTGAATTTGTGTTTATAATTTGTGTGGATAGATGAATTGTTGGTGTTGACGTCACTTCACGGTTGTGAATCTGCTTGTTGGAACTTTTGTTGTAGTTGCTGTGCCTGATGTCGCTGGTGTGATTGCTGATGAAAGTGGCCAGTTGTTGTTGTCAGACAGTCGAGGATGATCCATGAGATGTTGTTTGAGAGTTGTTGGTCCAACAAGTGTGGATGCTGAAATAGGGTTGGAGGAGATGAGTGGTCATTGAATGTGGTAATGGACTCGAGGAAGTCTCCCTGTTGAATTTGTGTTTATAATTTGTGTGGATAGATGAATGTTGGTGTTGACGTCACTTCACGGGTTGTGAATCTGCTTGTTGGAACTTTTGTTGTAGTTGCTGTGCCTGATGTCGCTGGTGTGATTGCTGATGAAAGTGGCCCAGTTGTTGTTGTCAGGACAGTCGAGGATGATCCATGAGATGTTGTTTGAGAGTTGTTGGTCCAACAAGTGTGGATGCTGAAATAGGGGTTGGAGGAGACTGAGTGTCATTGATGTGGGTAATGGACTCGAGGAAGTCTCCCCTGTTGAATTTGTGTTTATAATTTGTGTGGATAGATGAATTGTTGGTGTTGACGTCACTTCACGGGTTGTGAATCGCTTGTTGGAACTTTGTTGTAGTTGCTGTGCCTGATGTCGCTGGTGTGATTGCTGATGAAAGTGGCCCAGTTGTTGTTGTCAGGACAGTCGAGGATGATCCATGAGATGTTGTTTGAGGAGTTGTTGGTCCAACAAGTGTGGATGCTGAAATAGGGGTTGGAGGAGACTGAGTGGTCATTGATGTGGTAATGGACTCGAGGAAGTCTCCCCTGTTGAATTTGTGTTTATAATTTGTGTGGATAGATGAATTGTTGGTGTTGACGTCACTTCACGGGTTGTGAATCTGCTGTTGGAACTTTTGTTTGTAGTTGCTGTGCCTGATGTCGCTGGTGTGATTGCTGATGAAAGTGGCCAGTTGTTGTTGTAATGACAGTCGAGATGATCCATGAGTTGTTGTTTGAGGAGTTGTTGGTCCAACAAGTGTGGATGCTGAAATAGTGGTTGGAGGAGACTGAGTAGTCATTAATGTGGGTAATGGACTCGAGGAAGTCTCTCCCGTTGAAGATGTGTTTATCATTTGTGTGGATGGATGAATTGTTGGAGTTGACGTCACTTCATGGGTTGTGAATCTGCTTGATGGAACTTTAGTTGTAGTTGCTGTGCCTGATGTCGCTGGTGTGATTGCTGATGAAAGTGGCCAGTTGTTGTTGTAAGACAGTCGAGATGATCCATGAGTTGTTGTTTGAGGAGTTGTTGGTCCAACAAGTGTGGATGCTGAAATAGGGGTTGGAGGAGACTGAGTGTCATTAATGTGGGTAATGGACTCGAGGAAGTCTCTCCCGTTGAATTTGTGTTATAATTTGTGTGGATAGATGAATTGTTGGTGTTGACGTCACTTCACGGGTTGTGAATCTGCTTGTTGGAACTTTTGTTGTAGTTGCTGTGCCTGATGTCGCTGGTGTGATTGCTGATGAAAGTGGCCGAGTTGTTGTTGTAATGACAGTCTTAGATGATCCATGAGTTGTTGTTGGAGGAGTTGTTGGTCCAACAAGTGTGGATGCTGAAATAGGGTTGAGGAGACTGAGTGGTCATTGATGTGGGTAATGGACTCGAGGAAGTCTCCCCTGTTGAATTTGTGTTCATAATTTGTGTGGATAGATGAATTGTTGGTGTTGACGTCACTTCACGGGTTGTGAATCTGCTTGTTGGAACTTTTGTTGTAGTTGCTGTGCCTGATGTCGCTGGTGTGATTGCTGATGAAAGTGGCCCAGTTGTTGTTGTAATGACAGTCTAGATGATCCATGAGTTGTTGTTTGAGGAGTTGTTGGTCCAACAAGTGTGGATGCTGAAATAGGGGTTGGAGGAGACTGAGTGGTCATTGATGTGGGTAATGGACTCGAGGAAGTCTCCCCTGTGAATTTGTGTTTATAATTTGTGTGGATAGATGAATTGTTGGTGTTGACGTCACTTCACGGGTTGTGAATCTGCTTGTTGGAACTTTGTTGTAGTTGCTGTGCCTGATGTCGCTGGTGTGATTGCTGATGAAAGTGGCCCAGTTGTTGTTGTCAGGACAGTCGAGGATGATCCATGAGATGTTGTTTGAGGAGTTGTTGGTCCAACAAGTGTGGATGCTGAAATAGGGGTTGGAGGAGACTGAGTGGTCATTGATGTTGGTAATGGACTCGAGGAAGTCTCCCCTGTTGAATTTGTGTTCATAATTGTGTGGATAGATGAATTGTTGGTGTTGACGTCACTTCACGGGTTGTGAATCTGCTTGTTGGAACTTTTGTTGTAGTTGCTGTGCTGATGTCGCTGGTGTGATTGCTGATGAAAGTGGCCAGTTGTTGTTGTAATGACAGTCTTAGATGATCCATGAGTTGTTGTTGGAGGAGTGTTGGTCCAACAAGTGTGGATGCTGAAATAGGGGTTGGAGGAGACTGAGTGGTCATTGATGTGGGTAATGGACTCGAGGAAGTCTCCCCGTTGAATTTGTGTTATAATTTGTGTGGATGATGAATTGTTGGAGTTGACGTCACTTCATGGGTGTGAATCTGCTTGATGGAACTTTAGTTGTAGTTGCTGTGCCTGATGTCGCTGGTGTGATTGCTGATGAAAGTGGCCAGTTGTTGTTGTAATGACAGTCAGATGATCATGAGTGTTGTTGTGAGGAGTTGTTGGTCCAACAAGTGTGGATGCTGAAATAGGGTTGGAGGAGACTGAGTGTCATTGATGTTGGTAATGGACTCGAGGAAGTCTCCCCTGTTGGAATTGTGTTTATAATTTGTGTGGATAGATGAATTGTTGGTGTTGACGTCACTTCACGGGTTGTGAATCTGCTTGTGGAACTTTTGTTGTAGTTTGCTGTGCCTGATGTCGCTGGTGTGATTGCTGATGAAAGTGGCCCAGTTGTTGTTGTACAGGCAGTCGAGATGATCCATGAGATTGTTGTTTGAGGAGTTGTTGGTCCAACAAGTGTGGATGCTGAAATAGGGGTTGGAGGAGACTGAGTGTCATTGATGTGGTAATGGACTCGAGGAAGTCTCCCCTGTTGAATTGTGTTCATAATTTGTGTGGATAGATGAATTGTTGGTGTTGACGTCACTTCATGGGTGTGAATTCTACTGATGAACTTTGGTAGTTGCTGTGCTGATGTCGCTGGTTGATTGCTGATGAAAGTGGCAGTTGTTGTGGCAGGACAGTCGGGGATGATCAATGAGTGTTGTTTGAGGGAGTTGTTGGTCCACAAGTGTGATGCTGAAATAGGGTTGAGGATTGACTAGAGTGGTCATTGATGTGGGTAATGGACTCGAGGAAGTCTCCCTGTGAAATTTGTGTTTTATAATTTGTAGTGGATAATGAATGTTGGTTGACGTCATCTTCATGGGTTGTGGTCTGCTTGTTGGACTTGTTGTAGTTGCTGTGGCCGATGTGCTGGTGTGATTGCTGATGAAAGTGCCCAAGTTGTTGTTGTCAACAGCTCGACGGATGATCCATATGAATGTTTGTTGAGGAGTTGTTGTCCAACATGTGTGGATGCTGAAATAGGGGTTGAGGAGACTGAGTGGTCATGATGTGGGTAATGACTTGAGGAAGCTCCCCTGTTGAATTTGTGTTCTATAATTTGTGTGGATAGATGAATGTTGGTGTTGACGTCACTTCAGCGGGTTGTGAATCTGCTTGTTGGAACTTTTGTTGTAGTTGCTGTGCTGATGTCGTGGTGGATGCTGATGAAGTAGCCCAGTTGTTGTTGTCAGGACAGTCGATGGAGATCCATGAGATTGTTGTTTGAAGAGTTGTTGGTCCAACAAGTGTGGATGCTGAAATGGGGTTGGAGTGAGATGATGGTCATGATGGGGTAAGTGGACTCGAGGAAGGTCTCCCCTGTTGATTTGTGTTTATAATTTGTGTGGTAGATGGAATTGTGGTGTTGACGTCACTTCCCGGGTTGTGAATCTGCTTGTTGGAACTTTTGTTGTATGTGTGACTGATGTTGCTTGGTGTGATTGTGATGAAAGTGGCCCGTTGTTGTTGTCAGGACAGTCGAGGATTATCCATGGTGTTGTTGAGGAGTTGTTGGTCCCACAGTGTGGATGCTGAAATAGGGGGAGGAGCTGAGTGGTCATTGATGTTGGTAAATGACTCGAGGAAGTCTCACCCGGTTGGAATTTGTGTTATAATTTTGTGGATAGATGAATTGTTGGTGTTGACGTCACTCACGGCTGTGTGAATCTGCTTGTTGGAACTTTTGTTGTGTTGCTGTGCCTGATTGTCGCTGGTGTGATTGCTGATGAAGTGGCGAGTTTTGTTGTAATGACAGTCTTAGATGATCATGAGTTGTTGTTGTTGTTGGAGGAGTGTTGTCAACAAGTGTGGATGCTGAAATAGTGGTTGGGGGAGACTGGTAGCTATTAATTGTAATTGGACTCGAGGAAGTCTCTCCGTGAAGATGTGTTTCATTTGTGTGGATAGATGAATTGTTGGAGTTGACATACTATCCATTAGGATGTGAATCTACTTGATGGAACTTATTGTAGTTGCTTTGCTGATGTCGCTGTTGTTGGATTGCTGATGAAGTGGCAGTGTTGGTTTGGCAGGACAGTCGGGATGTCCATGAGATGTGTTGTAGGAGTGTTGGTCCCACAACTGGTGGATGCTGAAATAGGGGTTGGAGGAGACTGAGTGGTTCATTGATGTGGGTAATGGATCGAGGGGTCTCCCGTGTTGAATTGTGTGATATTTGTGTGGATAGATGAATTGTGGTGTTGCGTCCTTCATGGTTGTGAATCTGGCTTGTTGGAACTTTTGTTGTAGTGGCTGTGCCTGATGTTGCTGGTGTGATTGCTGATGAAAGTGGCCCAGTTGTGTTGTCAGGACAGTCGAGGATTCCATAGATGTTGTTTGAGGGTTGTGGTCACATGTGGATGCTGAAATAGGGGTTGGAGAGACTGTGGTCATGATGTGGTATGGACTTAGAGTTCCCTGTGAATTTGTGTTTATATTTGTGTGGATAGATGAATGTTGGTGTCGCGTTACTTCACTGGTTGTTGAATCTGCTTGTTGGAACTTTTGTTGTAGTTGCTGTGCCTGATGTCGCTGGTGTGATTGTGATGAAAGTAGCCAAGTTGTTGTTGTCAGACAGTCGGGGATGATCCATTGAGATGTTGTTTGAAGAGATTGTGGTCCACAAGTGTGGAGATGAAAATAGTTGGAGGAGGACTGATGGTATTGAGTGGGTATTGGGATCGAGGAAGTCTCCCCTGAATTGGTGTTTTAAAATTTGTGTGGATGATGAATTGTTTGGTGTTGAGTCACTTCACGGGTTTGCATCTGCTTGTTGGAACGTTGGTTGTAGTTTGCTGTTGCCTGATGCGCGTGTGATTGTATTGTGAAAGTGGCCAGTTGTTGTTGTCGGACAGTCGAGATGATCCATAAGATGTTGTTGAGGAGTTGTTGGTCCAACAAGTGTGGATGCTGATAAATAGTGGTTGGATGGAGACTGAGTGGTTCATTGATGTTCGGTAATGGGACTCGAGGAAGCCTCCCCTGTTGAATTTGTGTTATAATTGTGGGGATAGATGAATTGTTGGTGTTGACGTCACTTCACGGGTTGTGGCATCTGCTTGTTGGGAACTTTGTTGTAGTTGCTGTGCCTGATGTCGCTGGTGTCATTGCTGATGAAGTGGCCGAGTTATTGTTGTAATGACAGTCTTAGATTCCTGATTGTTGTTGGAGTTGTTGTTCACAATGTGGATGCTGAAATAGTGGTTGGAGGAAACTGAGATTCATTAAGTGGTAATGGATCGAGAAGTCTTCCGTTGAAGATGTGTTTATCATTTGTGGGATGGATGATTGTTGGAGTTGACGTCACTTCATGGGTTGTTGAATCTCTTGATGGGAACTTTAGTTGTAGTTGCTGGCCTGATGTCGCTGTGTTTGATTGCTGATGAAAGTGGACGATTGTTTTATAGATGACAGTCGAAGCTGATCCATGAGTTGTTTGGAGGAGTGTTGGTCCACAAGTGTGATGCTGAAATAGGGGTTGGAGGAGCTGAGTGGTATTGATGTGGTATGGACTCGAGAAGTCTCCCCTGTTGATTTGTGTTCATAATTAGTGTGGATAGATGATTGTTGGTGTGACGTACTTTCACGGGTTGTGAATCTGCTTGTTGGAACTTGTTGTAGTTGCTGTGCTGATGTCGCTGGTGTGATTGTGATGAAGTGGCCGGTGGGTGTTGTAATGACAGTCTCTAGATGATCCATGTTGTTGTTGGAGGGTTGTTGGCTCCAACAATGTGCTGAAATAGTGGTTGGAGGAGACTGAGTAGTCATTAATGTGGGTAATGGACTCGAGGAAGTCTCTCCCGTGAAGATGTGTTTATCATTGTGTGGATGGATGATTGTTGAGTTGACATCAACTTCATGGGATTGAATCTACTTGATGGAATTTGGTTGTAGTTGCTGTGCCTGAGTGATCTGCTGTGTGATTGCTGATGAAAGTGCCCAGTTGTTGTGGCAGGACAGTCGGATGATCCATGTGTTGTTGAGGAGTTGTTGGTCCAACAAGTGTGATGCTGAATAGGGATTGAGGAGACTGAGTGGTCATTATGTTGGTAATGGACTCGAGGAAGTCTCCCCTGTTGAATTTGTGTTCATATTGTGTTGGATAGATAATTGTTGGTGTTGACGTCACTTCACGGGTTGTGAATCTGCTTGTGGGAACTTTTGTTGTAGTTGCTGTGCCTGATGTGTGGTGTGATTGCTGATGAAAAGTGTCCCAGTGTTGTTGTAATGACAGTCTTGATATCCATGATTGTTTGTTGTTGTTGGAGGAGTTGTTGGTCAAACAAGTGCTATAGTGGTTTGGAGGAGACTGAGTAGTTCATTAATGTGGGTAATGGATCGAGGAGTCTCTCCGGTTGAAGATGTGTTTATCATTTGTGTGGATGGATGAATTGTTGGAGTTGACATCACTTCATGGATTGAATCTACTTGATGGAACTTTAGTTGTAGTGCTGGCCGATGTCGCTGTGTGATATGCTGATGAAGTGGCCAGTGTGTGGCAGGGACAGTCGCAGGATGATCATGAGATGTTGTTTGGGGTGTTGGTCCAACAGTGTGGATGCTGAAATAGGGGTTGGAGGGACTGAGTGGTCTTGATGTGGGTAATGGACTCGAGGAAGTTCTCCCCCTGTTGAATTGTGTTATAATTTGTGTGGATAGATTGAATGTTGGTGTTGACGTCACTTCATGGGTTGTGAAATCTGCTTGTTGAACTTTGTTGTAGTTGCTGTGCCTGATGTTGCTGGTGTGATTGCTGATGAAATGCCAGTTGTTGTTTCAGGACACGAGAGATCCAGAGAGTGTGAGAGTGTTGGTCCACAGTGTGGATGCTTGAAATAGGGTTGGAGGAGACTGAGGGGTCATTGATGTGGGTAATGGACTTGAGGTAAGTTCTCCCCGTGAATTTGTTTTATATTTGTGTGGATAGTTGAATTGTTGGTGTTGACGTCACTTCTACGGGGATTCTGCTTGTTGGACTTTTGTTTAGTTGCTGTGCCTGATGTCGCTGGTGTGATGCTGAGAAAGTAGCCAGTTGTTGTTTCAGGACAGTCGAGATTCATGAATGTTGTTTGAAGAGTTGTTGGTCCAACAATTGTGTGGATGCTGAATAGGGTTTGGAGGAGACTGAGTTGGTCATTGATGTGGGTAATGGACTCGAGGAAAGTTCCCCTGTTGAATTTGTGTTTATTTGTGTGGATAGATAATTGTTGGTGTGGACGTCACTATCACGGGTTGTGAATCTGCTTGTTGGAACTTTTGTTGTAGTTTGCTGTGCCTGATGTCGCTGGTGTGATTGCTGATGAAAGTGGCCCAGTTGTTGTTGTCAGGACAGTCGAGGATGATCCATGAGATGTTGTTTGAGAGTTGTTGGTCCAACAAGTGTGGATGCTGAAATAGGGGTTGGAGGAGACTGAGTGGTCATTGATGTGGGTAATGGACTCGAGGAAGTCTCCCCTGTTGAATTTGTGATTGTGGATAGATGAATTGTGGTGGTTGACGTCACTTCAGGGTGAATCTGCTTGTTGGAACTTTTTTGTAGTTGCTGTGCTTGATGTCGCTGGGTTGATTCTGAGAAAGTGGCCGAGGTGTTGTTGTAATGAAGTCCTTAATGATCACATGAGTTGTCTGTTTGTTGTTGGAGGAGTGTTGGTCAACAAGTGTGGATGCTAAATAGTGGTTGGAGGAGACTGAGTACTATTAATGGTGGGTAGGACTCGAGGAAGTCTCTCCCGTTGAAGATGTTTATCATTTGTGTGGATAGATGAATTTTTGAGTTGGACATCACTTCATGGGATGTGAATCTACTTGATGGAACTTTGTTGTAGTTCTTTGGTGTTCGCTGGGTGTATTGCTGTGAAGTGCCCTAGTGCAGGACAGTCGAGGTATGATCCATGAGATGTTGTTTGAGAGTGTGGTCCAACAAGTGTGGATGCTGAAATAGGGTTGGAGGAGACTTGAGTGGTCATGTGATGTTGGTAATGGACTCGAGGAAGTTCCCCTGTGAATTTGTGTTCATTTTGTGTGGATAGATGATTGTGGTGGTTGACGTCACTTCACGGGTTGTGATCTGCTTGTTGGAACTTTTGTTGTAGTTGTGTGCCTGATGTCGCTGGTTTGATTGGCTGATGAAAAGTGGCCAGTTGTTTTGTAATGACGTCTTAGATGATCCATGAGTTGTTGTTGTGTTGGAAGGAGTTGTTGGTCCAACAGGTGCTGAAATAGTGGTGGAGGAGAGACGTAGTCATTATGTGGGTATGGACTCGAGGAAGTCTCTCCGTTGAAGATGTGTTTATCATTTGTTGGATGTGGATGGAATGTGGAGTTGACATCACTTCATGGATGTGAATCTTCTTGAGGAACTTTAGTTGTAGTTGCTGTGCCTGATGTCGCTGGTGTGATTGCTGAGAAAGTGGCCCAGTTGTTGTTGCGACAGTCGGAGGATGATCCTGAGATGTGTTGAGGGAGTTGGGTCCAAACAAGTGTGGATGCTGAATAGGGGTTGGAGGAGGACTTGGAGTGGTCTTGATGTGGGTATGGACTCGAGGAAGTCTCCTGTGAATTTGTGTTGCATAATTTGTGTGATAGATGATTGTTGTGTTGACGTCACTTCATGGGTGTGAATCTGCTGTTGGACTTTTGTTGTAGTTTGCTGTGCCTGATGTTGCTGGTGTGAATGCTGAGAAGGGGCCCAGTTGTTGTTGTCAGGACGTCGAGATGATCCCATGAATGTGTTGAGGAGTTGTTGGTCCAACAAGTGGGATGTGAAATAGGGGTGGAGGAGGACTGATTCATGATTGGGTAAGGACTTGGGAAGTCTCCCCTGTTGAATTTGGTTTATAAAATCTTGGTGGATAGATGAATTGTTGGTGTGACGTCACTTCACGGTTGAATTCTGCTTGTTGGAACTTTTGTGTAGTTGCTGTGCCTATGTCGCTGGTGTGATGCTGTGAAAATAGCCGTGTTGTTTCAGGACAGCGGGTGATCCATGAGATGTTGTTTGAAGAGTTGTTGTCCAACAGTGTGGATGCTGAAATAGGGTTGGAGAGATGAGTGGTCATTGATGTGGGTAATGGACTCGAGGAAGTCTCCCCTGTTGAATTTGTGTTTATAATTTGTGTGGATAGATGAATTGTTGTGTTGACGTCACTTCACGGGTTGTGAATCTGCTTGTTGAACTATTTGTGTAGTTGCTGTGCCTTATGTTGCTTGTTGATTGCTGATGGAAAGTGGCCCAGTTGTTTTGTCAGGAAGTCGGGATGATCCATGAGATGTTGTTTGAGGAGTTGTGGTCCAACAAGTGTGGATTGCTGGAAAATAGGTTGGGAGGATGAGTGGTCATTGATGTGGTAATGGACTCGAGGAGTCTCCCCTGTGAATTTGTGTATAATAATTTTTGTGATAGATGAATGTGTTGGTGTCTGCGTCACCTCACGGGGTTGTGGAATTTCTGCTGTTTGGAACTTTTGTTTGTAGTTGCTGTTGCCTATGTCGCTGGTGTGATTGCTGATGAAAGTTGGCGAGTTGTTGTTGTAATGACGTCTTTAGATGTCCATAGTTGTTGTTGTTGTTGGAGAGTTTGGTCCACAAGTGTGGGATGCTGAAATAGTGGTTGGAGGAGACTGAGTAGCTATTAATGGGTAATGGACTCGAGGAGTGCTCTCCCGTTGAATGTGTTTATCATTTGTGTGGATAGTGAATGTTGGAGTTGACATCCTTTCATGGGATGGAATCTACTTGATGGGAAACTTTAGTAGTGCGCCTGATGTCGCTGGTTGTGAATCTGCTGATGAAAGTGGGGCCCAGTTGTTGTTGGTAACGAAAGGCGAAGCATGATCCATGAGTTGTTGTTTGAGGAGTTGTTGGTCCAACAAGTGTGGGATGCTGAATGGGGTTGGAGAGGACTGAGGGTCATGTGGGGTTATGGATCGGGGAGTCTCCCTGTTGATTGTTTATATTTGTGTGGATAGATGAATTGTTGGTGTTGACGTCCACTTCATGGGTTGTGAATTGCTTGTTGGAACTTTTTGTTGTAGTTGCTGTGCCTGGTGTTGCTGGTGTGATTGCTGATTGAAAGTGCCAGTTGTTGTTGTCAGGACAGTCGGGGATATCATGAAGATGTTGTATTGAGGGTTGTTGGGTCCAACAAGTGTGGATGCTGAAATAGGGTTGGAGGAGACTGAGTGGTCATTGATGTGGGTAATGGACTCGAGGAAGTCTCCCCTGTTGAATTTGTGTTAATAATTTGTGTGGATAGATGAATTGTTGGTGTTGACGTCACTTCACGGGTTGTGAATCTGCTTGTTGGAACTTTTGTTGTAGTTGCTGTGCCTGATGTCGCTGGTGTGATTGCTGATGAAAGTGGCCGAGTTGTTGTTTGTAATGGACAGTCTTAGATGATCCATGAGTTGTTGTTGTTGTTGGAGGAGTTGTGGTTCCAACAAGTGGCTGAAATAGTGGTTGGAGGAGACTGAGTAGTCATTAATGTGGGTAATGGACTCGAGGAAGTCTCTCCCGTTGAAGATGTGTTCATCATTTGTGTGGATGGATGAATTGTTGGAGTTGACATCACTTCATGGGATGTGAATCTACTTGATGGAACTTTAGTTGTAGTTGCTGTGCCTGATGTCGCTGGTGTGATTGCTGATGAAAGTGGCCCAGTTGTTGTTGTCAGGACAGTCGAGGATGATCCATGAGATGTTGTTTGAGGAGTTGTTGGTCCAACAAGTGTGGATGCTGAAATAGGGTTGGAGGAGACTGAGTGGTCATTGATGTGGGTAATGGACTTGAGGAAGTCTCCCCTGTTGAATTTGTGTTTATAATTTGTGTGGATTGATGAATTGTTGGTGTTGACGTCACTTCACGGGTGTGAATCTGCTTGTTGGAACTTTTGTTGTAGTGCTGTGCCTGATGTCGCTGGTGTGATTGCTGATGAAAGTAGCCCAGTTGTTGTTGTCAGGACAGTCGAGGATGATCCATGAGATGTTGTTTGAAGAGTTGTTGGTCCAACAAGTGTGGATGCTGAAATAGGGGTTGGAGGAGACTGAGTGGTCATTGATGTGGGTAATGGACTCGAGGAAGTCTCCCCTGTTGAATTTGTGTTTATAATTTGTGTGGATAGATGAATTGTTGGTGTTGACGTCACTTCACGGGTTGTGAATCTGCTTGTTGGAACTTTTGTTGTAGTTGCTGTGCCTGATGTTGCTGGTGTGATTGCTGATGAAAGTGGCCAAGTTGTTGTTGTAATGAAAGTCTTAGATGATCCATGAGTTGTTGTTGGAGGAGTTGTTGGTCCAACAAGTGTGGATGCTGAAATAGGGGTTGGAGGAGACTGAGTGGTCATTGATGTGGGTAATGGACTCGAGGAAGTCTCCCCTGTTGAATTTGTGTTTATAATTTGTGTGGATAGATGATTTGTTGGTCTTGACGTCACTTCACGGGTTGTGAATCTGCTTGTTGGAACTTTTGTTGTAGTTGCTGTGCCTGATGTTGCTGGTGTGATTGCTGATGAAAGTGGCCCAGTTGTTGTTGTCAGGACAGTCGAGGATGATCCATGAGATGTTGTTTGAGGAGTTGTTGGTCCAACAAGTGTGGATGCTGAAATAGGGGTTGGAGGAGACTGAGTGTCATTGATGTGGGTAATGGACTTGAGGAAGTCTCCCCTGTTGAATTGTGTTTATATTTGTGTGGATAGATGAATTGTTGGTGTGACGTCACTTCACGGGTTGTGAATCTGCTTGTTGGAACTTTTGTTGTAGTTGCTGTGCCTGATGTCGCTGGTGTGATTGCTGATGAAAGTGGCCCAGTTGTTGTTGTAATGACAGTCTTAGATGATCCATGAGTTGTTGTTGTTGGAGGAGTTGTTGGTACAACAAGTGTCGATGCTGAAATAGGGGTTGGAGGAGACTGAGTGGTCATTGATGTGGGTAATGGACTCGAGGAAGTCTCCCCTGTTGAATTGTGTTTATAATTTGTGTGGATAGATGATTTGTTGGTCTTGACGTCACTTCACGGGTTGTGAATCTGCTTGTTGGAACTTTTGTTGTAGTTGCTGTGCCTGATGTTGCTGGTGTGATTGCTGATGAAAGTGGCCCAGTTGTTGTTGTCAGGACAGTCGAGGATGATCCATGAGATGTTGTTTGAGGAGTTGTTGGTCCAACAAGTGTGGATGCTGAAATAGTGGTTGGAGGAGACTGAGTGGTCATTGATGTGGGTAATGGACTTGAGGAAGTCTCCCCTGTTGAATTTGTGTTTATAATTTGTGTGGATAGATGAATTGTTGGTGTTGACGTCACTTCACGGGTTGTGAATCTGCTTGTTGGAACTTTTGTTGTAGTTGCTGTGCCTGATGTCGCTGGTGTGATTGCTGATGAAAGTAGCCCAGTTGTTGTTGTCAGGACAGTCGAGGATGATCCATGAGATGTTGTTTGAAGAGTTGTTGATCCAACAAGTGTGGATGCTGAAATAGGGGTTGGAGGAGACTGAGTGGTCATTGATGTGGGTAATGGACTCGAGGAAGTCTCCCCTGTTGAATTTGTGTTTATAATTTGTGTGGATAGATGAATTGTTGGTGTTGACGTCACTTCACGGGTTGTGAATCTGCTTGTTGGAACTTTTGTTGTAGTTGCTGTGCCTGATGTTGCTGGTGTGATTGCTGATGAAAGTGGCCGAGTTGTTGTTGTAATGACAGTCTTAGATGATCCATGTGTTGTTGTTGGAGGAGTTGTTGGTCCAACAAGTGTGGATGCTGAAATAGGGGTTGGAGGAGACTGAGTGGTCACTGATGTGGGTAATGGACTCGATGAAGTCTCTCCTGTTGGATTTGTGTTTATAATATTTGTGGATGGATGAAATGTTGGTTTTGATGTCACTTCATGGGTTGTGAATCTGCTTGTTGTAACTTTTGTTGTAGTTTCTGTGCTTGATGTCGCTGGTGTGATTGCTGATGAAAGTGGCCCAATTGTTGTTGTTACAAAAGGCAAAGATGAACCATGAGTTGTTTGAGGAGTTGTTGTTTGAGGAGTTGTTGGTCCAACAAGTGTGGATGCTGAAACAGTGGTCCGAAGAGACTGAGTGGTCATTGATGTGGGTAATGGACTTGAGGAAGTCTCTCCTGTTGAATTTGTGTTCATAATTTTTGTGGATGGATGAATTGTTGATTTTGACATCACTTCATGGGATGTGAATCCGTTTGTTGGCACGGTAAATTAGTTGTTGCTCCAGATATAAAAGTTGATGACTGCTTCCCAGTAGTTGTTGGATAAGCGGCTGAAGATGGTCCATGAGTTGTTCCAGGAGTTGTGCTTGCATTTGTTGTCAGCTCACATTGTGTGCCGAAGTACTGCTCAGTGCTCGAGTTATAGCAGCTATAGTGAAAAAGATAGAGACAATGGAAACACGGGGTTATTTACAATGGCTTTTTCTATGGTAAATTATTTATAATAGACGTTAATAACAGTTTTGATCATAAGAAATACTGTATCTGTAAAATTATTAACTTGAATGAAAGCGTTTTAGTTTTTTTAATGTAAATATACAGGTGTAACCTGTACTTAATATTGATGAAATCAATTGTAAGATCTAAGGTTTAATTGAGGATATTCACATTAAAAACAAGAGAAGGGTCAGGAAATTCAGCTCCTTACATGAATCAATCTTTTTCAGGGGCTCATATTACAAACCTTTATATAATTTTTCACTTTTGATATTAGAAGGTTTCAGGCTGATGGCAGTTACAGCCCACAAAACATTTTCTTTATTTGGTTGGGTCATTGCATATTACTTAACACACATGATACACATGCATGGAAACAAGCCACCCACTCTTATTCAGAAACACGCATCCTGTCCTATTGTAAATGGTTTTATTGGTAGAGTAAACTGGAGTACCAACATAAGATGAAAATCTTAGAAATTATAGTGTATTATAGTATAGTGTCATAATAATACAGTGAAACAGTCTACCTTAATTGGGCTCTGATTCCCCCAAACTGGACATTAAATGAAAAATACTAATTTCAGGTAGAAGTAGAGAATGTATGTTTTCCTCAAGTGGCTGAAAAAAACAATGTAAAAGGGAGTTACACTTTAAATGTTTGTTGTTTCTTTTTTATGTTGCCTCATCCTATTGAATAAAGTCACATTACTGTCTTTAAAATATTACTTTTTCATAGAACATATCAAATATTTTGTTGTCAGTGACTGGGTGGTGTCTGTATCCCATTGGTAACAAAATTCCTGAGTGGCTGGCTATGGACATTACCTCAGACCCAGCCATGTTCTGACCTCTGAATATGTACCATCAGGGCGGCTGTACCGTGTTCCACGCTTTAATAAGGTCAGATTGAGGAACTCCTTTGTACATCAGTCCATCCTGAAACTAAATGAGGAGCTTAAGTCATAAAATGAATGCGAGTGGACAATTGTTTATCATGTCTTTGTCAAATGTCTTATATCTGTATCTTTCTGTATTTTGTGTTGATTCAGAGCTGCTGAACTGCAAAACAAATTTCTGATCCTCAGATCAAACAATAAAGTGTCTGTCTGCCAAAGCCACGGTGAAGACCAAAGGGGGGAAGAGGAAACAGCGTCTAGCCTCTATATACCTACAGCAGGAATCGCACAAGACTGATAGTGGCGCACACCAGTCTCTCACCATCTGTGTGACTGAGACGATTTATCTTTCACCATTCTTGTGACCGTAGTAACCTGCTGAAGCTATATTCAGACGCAATCAGCCTCCACTGAATTTTGTGCATGCATGACATTCAGCTGCGACACATAATCCAACTGGGATTCAAACCTTTTCATGCGGTCAATAGTGGTCGCTCGTGCAGATGCCCGTGCGCCAAAATAGAGTGTTCGCTCGACCTTCATATTTTGAGGCCGCAAATGATTGCATAGTGCCCAACAACAATTGGCTTAAGTACATAACAAAAATGCTCACCAAGGACTAAAAAGTAAAAAGCATCAAGAAACTGAAATGGTGGGTCGGATAACTTTTCTCACGGTGTTTCAGCTAATCTCCAATTACTTTTTAGCTCTGGAAAAAGAGATTGTTGATTTTATTGAGCAGTAATTCCTGAACCCTTTCTCCGATTTTGATGTGAATACCGTCAAATTAAAGCTGAGGTCGTACTTGAAGAACAATTAAAACATATGAGTGTAATGAATTTCATGAACAGATAATATAACAAAATTTGGGTCACTGTCCAAATACTTCTGGACTGAACTGTACCTGCATATTTAGAGGGGTTCGGAAAGTTGCATATAATGGACTGCAAACAACTTTAACAAATAGTTTCAAATGCATATTATTTTTCCATTTTCAATCTTAATGGTCGTTATGATTTTCTGTAAATTTAATGCGCTTAAAAAGACCAGTGGTCCTGACGTAAAGTGTTACTGTATCTTAATGTGTAACATACAGCAAATTGGTCCAGTAGAAATCTGGTTGTAGCAGTCCCCGTGGTGATTGCAGTAGTTTGGATTAGTCATACATGGCCCAATGCACTCCCAGCTCCCATTAATAACTTCTGGAGTGTAGCCCACAAATTTTGTGCAGTTGATGTAGGGCTCCAGTTGAGTGACATCTGTAATATGGGAATCAAGTTATTAAATATTTTTATAGCTAGAAAAATGTCAAAATGTACTTACTTGTGACAGAGGGCGACTGCAAAGTGACTTCTTTAACTGAGCGCTTGAACTATTAAACGCTTCAGCCATGTTGTTGAGATTTGCCGTATTTTTTAAAATTGTTGTCAGGACAGACTTTAACTGCTTGTTGATATACTGTATTTGGGATTCGCTGTTATGATAGGTATATTGTGCCTCAGTCTCTGCCACCACGCTCCCTTTTCTTAAGAAAAAAGCACACACAAATAATGGTGATAAGATATATAGTGAGCTGAAAAGTAATTTTCAATGTAAATTAAACACTCACAATAGTCTGTTAACTTGTACTTGTTTAAAGGTGAGGGGATCAGCTTTTTTGCATAAAGGTTCAAGCTGAAATGAAACAGAGAAAGGTGAATATGCAATAATTGGAAAACTAATAGGGATCTGTATGTTTTACCTGTGATAATAGTATATTGATGAAAGAGATTGAATCAGGAGAACTTAAATTTGAATAGGCACTGATAAAGAAGTGCTGATGGCCAAAGTAATATTGAATTTGCCAGTTGGTAATCCTTCTGTGTCTGAAAATAAATGCATATATGTGATTTAAGCCGCTGTTTGAGTGGAAATGTTTAAATATTGTTGTGTGTATACAGAACACTCACCAATAATGGGCTGGGTGTTGTTAGTACCATATAAGCAATTGGGACCGTATACAGATTCTTGACAACTGCATACGCATTGTTGAAGAGTTGAATTAAAAATACAAACCCCGGAAAGGCAATTGGAGCAATTTTCACTTTTACACTGAGAGAAGTGGTCGGTGCAACTAAAGATAAAAAAAATAATGTTTTAATGATGACATCCAAAAAATACGGAAAAAAAGAATAGTACAAAACAAGTTTAAGCACCTTCATGAGTTGTTGGCACAGACGTCATTGAAGTAAAAGTTGAAGATTGTTCCACAGTTGTTGGGGGAAGAAATGTGGAAGATGGTCCATGAGGTGTTGCATATGGAGTTAGGGGTCTGACCGTGTGGTTGTTGATAATGGACTTGAGGAAGTATATCCAGTTGGAAATGTATCTATACTTCTTGTCGATGGACGAATTGTTGGTGTTGACGGAACTTCATGGGTTGTGAATCTGCTTGTTGGAATTTTTGATTGAGTTGTTGTGCCTGATGTCACTGACGTTGTTGGTCCAACAAGTGTGGATGCTGAAATAGTGGTTGGAGGAGACTGAGTGGTCATTGATGTGGGTAATGGACTCGAGGAAGTATCCCCTGTTGAATTTGTGTTTATAATTTGTGTGGATAGATGAATTGTTGGTGTTGACGTCACTTCACGGGTTGTGAATCTGCTTGTTGGAACTTTAGGTGTAGTTGCTTTGGCTGATGTCGCTGGTGTGATTGCGGATGAAAGTGGCCCAGTTGTTGTTGTAACGAAAGGCGAAGATGCTCCATGAGATGTTGTTTGAGGAGTTGTTGTCCAACAAGTGTGAATGCTGAAATAGTGGTTCGAGGAGACGGAGTGGTCACCGATGTGGGTAATGGACTCGAGGAGTCTCCCCTGTTGAATTTGGCGTTTATAATTGTGTGGATTAGATGGAAATGTTGGGTGACGTCACTGTCACGGGTTGTGGAATCGCTTGTTTGAAACTTTGTTGTAGTTGCTAGTGATGATGTCTGCTGTGTGATTGCCTGATGAAAGTGCCCCAGTTGTTGTTGTCAGGACAAGCCTGAGGATTTGACCATGAGATGTGTTGAGGAGTTGTTGGTGCCAAAAAAGATGGTGGATGCTGAAATAGGGGTAAAGGAGACTGAGTAGGGGTCACTTGATGTTGGTAAATGACCTTGAGGAAGTCTCCCGGCGAATTTGGTGTCCATAATTGTGTGGATAGATGATTGTTTGGGGTTGAACGTCACACGGTTGTGAATCTGCTGTTGAACTTTTGTATAGTGCTGTGCCTTGAGCGCTGGTGTGATTGCGGATGAAAGTGGCCTCAGTTGTTGTTGTAAACGAAAGCGAAAATGATCCATGAGCAGATGTTGTTTGAGGAGTTTGTTGGTCAACACTTTGTGGAATGCTGAATAGTGGTTGGAGGAGATGAGTAGTCATTAATGTGGGTAAATGGACTCTGAGAAGTCTCTCATGCCGAAATGAAGTAGCGTTATACATTGTGTTGAAGGATTAATGTTGAAAGTTGACAGTCACTTCATGGGTTGTGAATCTGCTTGATGAGAGCGTTAGTGAGTTGCTGGCCTGAATGTCGCGGTGTATTGCCCTGACGAAGTTGCCCAGTTTGTTTTCAGGACAGTCGAGGAATGATCCATGATGAATGTTGTTGAAGAGTTTGGGCCAACAAAGTGTGGATGCGAAAATAAGGGGGGAAGGAGACTGAGTGGTCATGATGTGGTTAAGGAACTCGAAGGAATCATCCCCGTTTGAATTTGTTTATATTTGTGTGATAGATGAAAGTTTTGGTGTTGATCGTCACTTCACGGGTTGGTGAATCTGCTTGTTGAAGAGAGATTTTGTTTATTTTGCTGTGAGCTATGTCGCTGGTGTGATGCTGATAAAAGTGCCGAGTTGTTGTTGTAATGAAGTCGAAGATGATCCATGATTGTTGTGGAGGAGTTTTGGTCCCAACAAGTGTTGGAATGCTGAAATAGTGGTTGGAGGAGACTGAGTAGTCCATTAATGTGATAACTGGACTCCGAGGAAGTCTCTCCCGTTGAAGTGTGTTTACATTTTGTGGGATGGATGAATTGTTGGAGTGACATCAACTTCATGGGATGGTGAAATCTGCTTTGATTGGATACTTTGTGTAGTTGCGGACCGATGTCGACTGGTGTGATGCTGATGAAAGTGGCCCAGTTGTTGTTGTCAGGACAGGTCGAGGGAGAATCCATGAGATGTTGTTTGAGGAGTTGTTTGGTCAACAACGTGTGGGATGCGGAAATAGGGGTTTGGAAGGGACTGAGTATCATTGATGTTGGTAATGGACTCGAGGAAGTCTCCCGCTGTTGAATTTGGTTGTTCAAATTGGTGGTAGATGAATTGTGGAGTTGACGTCCACTTCACGGGTTGTGAATCTGCTTGTTGGAACTTTTGTTGTAGTTGCTGTGCCTGATGTCGCTAAGTGTGGATTGCTGATGAAAGTGGCCGAGTGGTTGTTGTAATGAACAGTCGAAGATGATCCAGAGTTGTTGTTGGAGGAGTTGTTGGTCCAACAAGCTGTGGATGCTGAAATAGTGGTGGAGGAGACTGAGTAGTCATTAATGTGGGAAGGACTCGAGGAAATCTCCCCTGTTGAATTGTGTTTATAATTTTGTGTGGATAGATGAATTGTTGGTGTTTGACGTCAACTGTCAACGGGTTGTGAATCTGCTGTTGGAACTTTTAGTTGTAGTTGCTGTGCCTGATGTCTCTGTGTGATGCTGGATGAAAGTGGCCGAGTGTTGTGTCAGACAGTCGAGGATGAGCATGAGATGTTTGTTTGAGGGAGTGTTGTCCCAACAAGTGTGGATGCGAAATAGTGTTGGAGGAAGACTGATAGTCATATAGTGGGTAATTGGGACTCGAGGAAGTCCTCTCCCGTTGAACGAGTTGTTTATCATTGTGTTGATGGATTATTGTTGGAGTTGACGTCACTCAATGGTTGTGAATATCTGCTTGATGGGAACTTTAGTTGTAGTTGCTGTGCTGATGTCGCTGGTGTGATTGCTGATGGGAAAGTGCCCAGTTGTTGTGTAAAAAGACAGTCGAAAGATGATCCATGAGTGGTTGTGGAGGATTGTTGGTCCATACAATGTGGATGCTGAAATAGTGGTGAGGAGACCGAGTATCCATTAAATGGTGGTAATGGACGCTTCGAGGAAGTCTTCCCCTGTTGAATTTGTGTATAATTTGTGTGGATGGAGAATTGTTTGTGTTGACGTCACTTCACGGTTGTGAAATCTCTTGATGGAACTTTTGTTGTAGTTGCCCCTGTGGGCTGAATGTCGCTGGTGTGATGCTGATCGAAATGGCCCAGTTGTTTTGTTTGTAATGAGCAGTTCGAAGCTGATCCATTGATGGTGGTGGGGGAGTTGTGCGGTCCATACAAGTGTGGATGCTGAAATAGGGGTTTGGAGGAGGACCTGAGTGGTCAATTGGAGTGGTAAGGACGTCGAGGAAGTCCCCCTGTTGAATTTTCGTGTTCATAAATTTTGTGTGGATAGATGAATTGTGGGTTGACGTCACTATCACGGGTTGTGGAATCTGCTTGTTGAGATTTAGTTGTACGTTGCGTCCTGATGTCGGCTGGTGTGATGCCGATGAGTGGCCCAGTTTGTTGTGTCAGGAACAGTCAGATGACCAGAGATGTGTGAGAGTTGTGGGTCCAACAAGTGCTGGATGCTCGAATAAGTGGTTGGAGGAGACTGAGTAGTCATTAATGATGGTAATTGGACTCGAGGAAGTCTCCCTGTTGAGTTGTGTCATAATTTTCGTGGATAGATGAATGTGAGGTCGACA
>VHKM01001252.1:0-58972 GCA_007210695.1 Neogobius melanostomus | reverse complement strand
TGGATACATTTTTGGCAGTTGATAGTATCTACCATCTTGTTCCTCACCTCTCACAGCCGCCACTGCCTCCTCCGACTCTCTTCCCTCTGAGCTCCTGCACTTAGTAAACTCCTTTCGTCAGACTTAGACACCTTTTAAGGGTCCAACTGTCTAGAGGAACATAGTTCGCCGATCGTTTCTCCAGTCTTTAAAGAAAAAGAGGCCGTGTGGTTTGGAGCGGCCATCTATGTCTGCTGCAGATCAGGTCACGTTTGTTCCCTCCATCACAGGAGATTGTGGACACTGCGCGACACGGCTGGAGGAAACATCTCACTGTTACTTTATAGTCTGATCAAGCTTTAATATAAGACGCAGCTGACTGCTGACTCGCAGCTGATTTTCTCTGAGAACTCTCTGTCAGCGTTGATAATTGTACAGCCCCTGGTCGACTCTGAGATGTTGTGGATTGTCATCTTCTCCAGTTGAAACCTGTGTTGAACTTGGCACGGCATCTTTGTAGGAAATAGGAGACTTCTTGTGGAAGCTTTTTTGTTTTCCCTTTCTCGGATGCCAGCGAAGAGTCACCATCGTCTCCAAGCCATCACTGAGACGACGAGGACTCTCAGGCAACATCACCAGCTGTTGCACAGTAGATCAAATTATCAAGTAGTTTTACCTGTTAAATTCTGGGATTGATGAGATGATCTGGATGGCCTAACTCTGCAAACACCAAAAATAAAACAATGAAAACGTCCTCAACCGTGACTGGATGTAGTACGCTCTCGCTCCTTCCTCTTCTGAGTCTTTTACGTCTCGCACCAGTATTTTCCAGAAGTCCTTGGGTACACTTACTGGGATGCGGCACGGCCCCAACAGTGAACTGTTTGTTTTACAAGGCGGTTTATTATGGCCCGACATTATTCCGTACGACCTTCCACTGATCAGTTGTTAAGAAGCCTTCACAGTTCACTGTGGGGCTGGTGTAAATAAGAGCGCAGTTGGACGGGACGATACGCGGACGGTGATCCCGAAGAAAGGTTGAAATGATCCCATAGCAGTTTCTGCAAATATGGAAGGGGGTTTCTTTTGTCATCAGAAAGAAATGCAACTTCACATTTATTCAGTGGTACTAGACTTATCAGATGAACTTGCTGCAGTACGACATACAGCAAGATCATTTATAATAGCCGTCTTTTTTTGTTGGTTTCTTTTTATTAGGTTTTCAATGTAAATCTATTAGTTTTTGGCCAGTGACCAAACATTAACATCAAGCCCTGTCTGCTACGTTGCTTAAAATAAGAACAGTGAGACATTGCACTGTAAGCTTTAAGATTTGGTGTAAAAACCAAACTGGAGAAATGTGCTCGGTTAATGGGCGGAGGGTAAGAGGTTAAATAATGTAAAAATTTCGATATCTTCAAAGGAAATCCTGAAAAACAAGCAAAAGGAAAACGTGATGAAGAATTAAGTAACCGACTTTTTTTTTAACTTTATTTTAACATTGCTCAAGTAGAAGTAAAAAAAAGTAGCTACTGTATGGACGTTTCTTCTAACAGTTACTTAAAGGCCCTACTATTTGTAGCAGCTCAGTTTCTTCACAGGGACATGTTTATAGGCTCTTTCACAACTTGCAGGGTCACTTTTCAGGGTCACTTACACCAAAAATCACGTAAAACTATTCCTGCAAGTTTCATGATTGATCCAAATGCTTTATTCATTAGATCTACAGTGTTTTCCCTTTGTCTGAGATTTACAAATAACAATTCCATTCCATACATAACTAGAAAAAATCTGGTATAGCTCCTTAGAGTGCTGTACTTGAGTAAATAGTTTACCGTGTACGACCCGCCCAAAGCTACTTCCCCACTTGTATAAGACCCAGGACTTTATGATAATCATTAAACTTTAGTGTAGATCATGGTTCCATAAGACAGTAGACCGACAACATCGAAGAAGCAAGTTCAGAAGAGTTCAAAGCTGGCCATTCAACAAACTGTCAAACGAAAGCTCGATGAGTTTTTTACCTGATCTGTGTGGAGTGGGGCATGGACAAACATCAGACAACAGCAGCGTCACTGCACAGACGAACTTTACAGGTTTAATAAATAAACCTTTACTATAATAGAGTTATCGCTGTAATATTGAAGCAGTAACTCACCACGAGACGGAGGAACGCTCAGCTCCATGTTCAGACTAGATGGATCTGAGTCGAGGGTGAAGCTCCTCTTCAAGTTTATTTTAGGTTCGAGAGTTTCACGTCTGGACAGGACTTTTACCTTGAAAACAACATCACAACTACACAACAGCACCCACAAGGGAAGCACATCCTTTAACTCAGTGGTTCCAAAGTGGGTGGTGGGACCCCTCAGGGGTCGCGAGGCTAGCGTGTGGGGGTCCCCCAGATGATTTCAAGATAAACAAAAAAAAATGCTACTGTTTTTAGCATATTTTTGAGTGTAAAACAGCCTATAATAGTGGAAATCCTTATTATTCAAATAAAACAGTTTAATACAAAATTACTTGATTTTTTTTCTGGACCTAAAGTGCATAAGAGCGATAACTTTAATGCAATGGGGGTCCCGAGATGTTATATGTGCTTATTCTTTGGGGTCCCAGCCAAAACGTTTGGACCCCTCCTTTAACTGATGTTAAAGGCTGTGTCTTATGAAGGAGACTTGGTTCATAGATTGAGTTAAGATTGAATGTACAAAGGTGCAAACAATTAATTTCATTTCATTTATTTTATTCGTCGTTCTTTCAATGTAACAGCACTGCAGAGAATCAAACCTGTGTTACTTTCAAACTCTTGGTTGCCACAGAATACATTTATTAACAGAGCCATATCAGATACAGGACACTAGGGGGGCAGCTCTTTGATGCAGCCTCATTTTTAGTTGCATCACCGCCTTGTTGTTTACGACAAAGATCTTTGATTTGCTGTGGGATCAGCCGCTGGGTCGGATTTCGCCTTTCTGGCTGGGTTACAGGGTGACCAGACGTCCTAGTGTGTCTGTTTGTTGTTTTGTTGTTTCACTTTGATATGACACATAATCTCCTTGGGACCACGCGAATGAAAGGATTCAATCTTCAACAGAGCACATGACACAGCAAAGTCTTTTACAGACACGAAGGAACACAACACCATGGCGATACGCCCCCCAATGCTCAAAGGGTGGGCCTTTTATTCACCTTATTCCTCCGCCACTTTTAGCCTCTTTGCTTTGGATCGACACTTCCTTTGGTATTAGCACTTCAGATCAGCGCGAGGAATTTATGGTCGTCACGTGAAAGTCTGATGTTTATCGATTGTTTGTCCCCGGAAAATGTCAATGTTCATTTTGCCCAACAGCGCCCCACAACAACTCTCCGAATAGGGTGAATAGGCGTGGCCCGGTACAGGTGGCTGTTAACGATCGGGCCAGGTGTAGAGCAACGTCAGGGCAAAGGAACCAATCACCAGCCGGACTCCCAAACACAATCCACCAACCGAGGCAAGGAAAACAGCAGCAACTTCTACCATAGTTGGAAAAACAGGAAGTATTCACAAAACAAACTTAGGGAGCCGTAACAATTGCAACGTGAACAAAAATGCCTCTAAGAGTCAGTTCAGAATGTTGGAAAGGCCTTTATGAGGAGAGCTTGAAAGGTCTGGAGAGGGGATCTGGTGCTGACGGTGGTTCTGTTGGAGATTCTCTCACTCAAAAGAGAAGCATAAACTTAAATTTGCCTGGCAGAACAACCAGCAGAATGGCCTGGTTCACTCTAATACAGTTAAGCTATTTTCATTTTCTATCATAAAGACTGTACTGTATTGACATGCAATGATAAAAGGGGCCATTTTGACTTATATGTAGCAGACATCTCTTAATACAGAGCAGAACATGGACCACACAACTGGTTTCTATGCGTGAGAACAGCGCGTGCTTCTGCCCGCCAAGTCCTGCTGCTGTCACACGTCCCTAAAAACAAAACACAAACCACTGAATGCTCTGTTTCTATTCTGATTTTTGATGATTTCTCGTACCTGGGTTTTCTCGGAGTAAATGGGTGGGGGTGGGTACAGTTCCCAGTAGTACATCGACAAGTGCAGGACCTGAAAAAGGCACAGAGTTTGTTATTTCAAACTGCAGGGTTGTGCTAAATACCTGCCCTGTCTTTTTCGCTTCTGTTGCGGAGGTTTTCATTGTGTTGCGCATGCAGCTGCGGTTATTCGCTAAGCCTCATGCTCTCGTGAGAAACTGCAGAGCTTCAAGTTTGCTCACCGTCGCTGATCGTTGGGTCGTCTGCGTGTTTTGCATTTCAGGTGCTTACACACCAAACACCACGCACCTCCAATTACATGTTAACTTCTATGTAGATGTGCAAGCCGTTCCCGCGCGTATGAAGGTAGCAAATGTCCGTATACCTTTCGTTTCAATCGAATTTTTCAATTTGAACAAACGACAATGAATTACCCAGAAAAATGTGAGCTATCACATTTTTTATTTCATAAATGAACGAAATCACTCAAATTGGCACGTATTCTTCATATTTTCAATATGATACAAAAACGGAAAAATGAAAATTGAAATAACAGCCTCAGAGCAGTCAATATTTCGTTTTATTCGATTTGCGTATAGCTGGAAGTTCGGCTGTACGGTTCACATTAAGAGTCCGAGCCCGTGAAACAAAATTTATTTAACTAACTACGGGAGATTGTATCATTGTTCATTTTCAGTTCTTTGTCTGGGGTGATTAGCACTCCTTTATAATAATTCCTCAGAGATGGATTGGTTATGCACGGAGTTTACCTACAGCGCTATGGCTAGGTGGCCAACGGCCCGTATCGCAGGCCGCAAATGGCACTACCTGGAGTGCGTAACTCGTGCGCTTTCCCTCGAGCTCCTTTCTCCTCCTCTATAACAATGCACGCAGTCTTCTGTCCACCTAGAATGCGGACTCTCTACATTTGGTGTAGAATTGAACATTCTGGCGAGATGATTGGACGAACGCTTTAGCTACATTACGCCGGAGCTAACATACTGTGGCCAAAGTGTCGCAGTGCGCCGTTCGGCAGGCTGGGAAGGTGGCACATACCTGGGACGCGTAGGTCGCTTGCTGTCCCTTGAGGCGTATTCTCTCCTCCCACAATTGATGTTTCGAGTTTTTGTTCAAGATTAGGACTCTCACTTGCGCACCCACCTGGAACACTCTCCCCAGCTGACCAGTTCTATAGCCCAAGGAGGGCTTTAGTAAACAGGGTTTATGTGTAAAAAAAAAAAAAAAAAAACCTGGTTAAATTGTATTATTATTAGTGAAACATTATGGAGTCATCGATCAACTAAATATTTTGTTCTGTTTGTGCAGAACGGATCAGAATTTTTGCTTCCCTCAAATGAAAAGTACACAGCCAAAGCCATGGGCAAGATGGTATAACTTATTGATGAATAATATATATGCCACTTCCAGCCTGCGAAGGCCGCACTGGACACTTGGCACAGGGTAATGTTTAGGCTTGGTGCGCTAAATTGTAGCTAAGCGTTCGGTCCCAATCCATCTCGCCAGAAATGTCAGATTCTAACAAAATGTTAGAGGAGGTCCACATCTAGGTGGACAGAAGACTCGTGCATTGTTTAGAGGAGGAGAAGAGGAAGCTCGGGGGAGAGCGGCACAAGTTACGCACTCCAGGTGTGGCCATCTGCGGCCTGCTTACGGCGCGTTGCGCCCCTAGCATAGCGCTGTAGTTTAACTCCGTGCATAACAATCCCATCTCTGAGGGAATTATTATAAAGAGTGCTATACCCGGCAGGACAAAAACTGAAAATTGAAAATGTATACAATCTCCGTGTTAGTTTTTTATCCTAAATTTGTGTTTCAGAGGTCGGACCGTATGTGAACGCGTACACAGCGTCGTACTTCTGGCTATACGCAAATCGATAAAACAAAATAATGAGGGTCCTGAGCGCTGTGTTTCAATTTTCATTTTTTCCGTTTTTGTAACATATTGAAAATTGAACATACCTGCCAATTTGAGTGAATTTCGTTTCATTTAGAAAATGAAAAACTGCTGATGAGCAGCACATTTACTGGGTTATTTTCATTGTTGTTTTTCAAATTGGAAAATTCGATTGAACTAAAGGTACACGGACCAAATGCCACCATTCCAAACCCAAGTCATGCCTTTTACCTTTGTGTCTTTTATATGATGACAGAAGACGGCACAGCCAAAGGCTAGAGCGACAGCCAACTGGGAGAGGAGACGCTGGGTGTTACTTTTGTCCCTGTGGGATGCAGGTTTGTCGAACAACGTCCGCCGGGATAGAAGTGACCGAGCGCCTGCGCAAAGAAAGCTAAGTGTCTTTAGTGGCATTTAGAAAAACTAATTAGAGTAAAACACGTCACAATGATACGGAGATACCGGGATTCTGATTCTGAACTCTTTCTTTGTTACATTGAGGTTAAGAAAATCTGAACAGTTGTTTGGACGCCTTGTTTACTTGTAAGTTATTTGTGTCAAAAAAAGACACAGATTGTTCACATTGTCTTGGATCTTTGACTGATACCACTAAAATTCCATTTTACAAAATATGATCCGGCTTTCGTGATTGGTTTAAACGCTTGTGCAATCACAGCCATCCAGGAACTCAAAGAATCAGCCTGATGCAGATCCACGTCTTTGGTAAGAAGAGGAAAAGCGTGGACTCTGGGCTGTTCACAGTGTCCAAACTAACCCTAACCTTAAGGGATAGTGGAGGTTTACTAAACAGACCTCATCAGTGCCCTCCTTCGGCTTTCATTCAGACCCTCTTGAGTTTTCTGAATTACATTTTTGCAGTGATAGTATCTACCATCTGTTTCCTACTCCCACACAGCACCTGCTCCTCCGGCTTCTTCCCTCTGAGCCCTGCACTTGTAAACTCCTTCGTCAGACTTGACACTTTAGGGTCACTTTCTAGAGAGAGCTCCGCTCGTTTCTCTTCCGTCTTTAAAGAAAAGAGCTGTGTGGTTTGGAGCGGCATCTTGGTCTGTGCAGAAATCAGAGTCAGGCGTTGTTTCCCTCCATCAAGGAACGATATGGACCTGCGGAGCAGGCTGGAGGAAATCTTCAACTGTTATTTATGTCCGATCAAAGCTTAATATAAGACAATGAACCTCTGACTCGCAGCGATTTCTCTCTGAGAACTCTCGTCAGACGTGGAACATTTGTACAGCCCCTGGTCGGACTCTGAGATTTGTGGATTTCATCTCTCCAGCTGAAACTTGTGTTGAATCTCAGCACCATCTTTGTAGAAATAGAACTCTGTGGAAACTTTTTTTGTTTTTATTTTTCGATGCATGCGAAGAGTCACGATCGTCTCCACCACACTCGATGAACAGGACTCCAGGATAACCATCACCAGCTGTTGGGCCACAGTAGATCAAATATAGTAGTTACTGTAAATTCTGGATTGATGAGCGATGTTCTGATCCTAACTCTCAAACACCCAAAGAAACAATGAAAGTCCTTCCAAACCTGTGATGTTGATGTAGAGCGCTTCTGGCTCTCCTCTCTGGGTCTCTGCTCTCGCCACCAGTATTTCTCCCAGATTCCTTGGGATACACTAGGGGATGTGCGCACGGCCCAACAGTGAATGTTGTGTACAGTGCGTTATTTGGGCCGACACAATCCCGTAGGACGTTCCAACTGGGAGTCATGTTGTTAAAGAAGCCTTCACAGTTCCTGTGAGCTGGTGTAATCCAACAGCTGCAGTTGACGGGGGAACGATACGAGGGAACGGGGATCTCTGAGGGGAAAGCAGTTCAGTTTTTCCACAGAGCAAGAACTGGCCAGATTGTAGAGTTCTCGGGATGTTGCTAGTGTTGAACTGGAATAAAATTGAATCTTAGACATGTTTGCGATTCTACCAATCTAAAGAAAACTGAAGAAATGGGTCCGATCACGTGGAAGTTTATTTAGGCTACATATGCATGCGGAGAATGGTACACAGGTTGTTCTATGGAGATTTCTCACTGGAAGCCAGATCTTCTTAACAGGTTATATAGCGCTGGAACACATGAAAGACAGCAACAGTAGGATAAAAACAAGTGATGAAATGTTGCAGATCGCACAGACTGGGATGGTAAGCAATACAGAGGTTGGTGGAAGGAGAAAGAAGGAAGGCTTTTGCTGTGTTCAAGAGCCTTTCTGGTGGATTGTATTGTCTTAGGTGTGAGGGAACCTAGAGAGGAAGGAGAAGCAGGTGCTTTCAACAGTTTGGTTAGACCCAGCTTGGTCACAGACGAGAAGGAGAACTAGTTTTGATATGACAGTCACTGTGGTTTTTGGATAAAGTATCCTGACTAAATGTCCACAGACAACAGACGTCATCCTGAAGGCAGTGGTTTTTCAAATAGGGGCCTGGCCGATAATGAGAGGGCTGGTTCGATATCGTGATCATACAGGCAATAATGTATCTTCTCAATAGCCAAGAGTTAAACATTTATTAATTAGAGTCAGGTTTCAATCAGAGAAATATATAGATATATAGAGGCTGATGCTGATCATGCACCACTGATATTTTTGGTAAATATTTTAAAATGTCTGGTTTATAATCCTGTGTATGAAGTTTAAATGTGTCAGTGTTTAAGATGTTTGACAGCAGGGGGCGCTGTGTGAGGGCATAGGGCAGATAAATTCAGGGACTTCATGTTTAGTTGGTACTTCAGAGGGGAGCTTTGAATTGAAAAGACACATCATAATTCCAAAACAAAAACGGTGAGTCTTTGGTCTCTTATGGTTCAAATGATCGGCAAAAGTCTGCACATAAATATATGAAATAGGTGGAACAAACTTGTGACCGTTTTCACATGATGTTTCCTCGCTCCCCTGAGGTGAAGGAGTTGTGGTGACTTCTTTTTCAAGCTCTGGGACAGATCTTTAAATGTAAAGATATAGGCCTATGCCTTTATCGGGCTTGCTATAACATTTGCAATACTGAGCCTCACTAAACCAGGTACATCTTAAAATTTTAACCACAGTTCTGCAGGAAAAATGGATAAAAACACTGGTTTAAATTCTTAAATCCTTGAATTGTGCAATGACAATAATGCATCTGGTTTTACGTAGCTTCTTTCCTGCGACTGACATGAAGAAGCACCTAAATCGCGTCTTTATTTGAAAACCTGCAGCACTGTAGTGCAGCGGGGTTAACAACTTGTCCTTCACAAGCTAGAAGGTCCCGGGTTCGATCCATGGACGGGGCTTTCTGTGTGGATTCATGTTGCTCGCTCGGGTGCCTGGTAGATGTCTTATTATTGTTTTGTTTTATTGGCCGTTAAAGTTTGGTTGCAGCCGTGAGTGATATTGGCTATACAAAACATTGAGCTTGAACAACACTCTCATTCATCTGTGCCTATTGTACAGTGTTCCGTGTAGAGGGAAACGGGTACGAGAAACCAAAGTTCAGGCAAATTAAGATCCAGGCAAACATAAAGTCAAATAGCATCGGCAGCAGGTGTGATGAGCCGCGTGGGTGTACCCGTCTTAGATCTCAGTTTGAGAGTGCCCATGGGAAGATGATGGAAATAGCCAAGGCTACAATCTGTGTGGCTTGTTTCTTTAAACATACACTGGCCTACAAATAAACCAATAAACCACCATAAAGTAACTATCTGATCACTTGGTGTGGTGCTGTGGTTGACAAATGCGTCCTCAAACGAGAATGTGCCCAATGTCTGACAATTAGAGTTTGTAGACCCGTGTGTATTGTGCAGTAAACGGCATTTACATTAGTGTCTTATTCAATAGGAAACAGAAATCTGGAGCCGTCTAAACCAAGCTATTGTGTTGATCTGTCCTCACCTCTCACAGCGCCACTGCTCTCCGACTCTCTTTCCTCTGGTCCTGCACTTGTAAACCTCCTTCGTCAGAACTTAGACACTTTAGGGTCACTTTCTAGAGGAACTGTCCGATCGTTTCTCCGTCTTTAAAGAAAAGAGCCGTGTGGTTTGGAAGCGGCCATCTGTCTGTGCAGATCAGAGTCAATTTGTTCCCTCATCCAGGACGATGTGGACACTGCAGGAGCACGGCTGGAGGAAACATTCACTGTTACTTTATGCGATCAACAGCTTTAAATATAACGAACCTGACGCTCTGACCGGCAGCTGATTTTCTCTGAGAACTTTCTGTCAGACGTGGGAACATTTGTAACAGCCCTGGTCGACTCGAGGATGTTGTGGATTGGTCATCTCTCCATTGGACTTGTGTTTTTCTCAAGTACATCTTTGTAGAAAATAGAACTCTGTGGAAACTTTTTTTGTTTTATTTCGATGCGCAAAGAGTCACATCGTTCCAACACACATGGATGAACAGCGATCTCAGGAAACATCACCACTGTTGGCCACAGGTAGATCAAATATCAGTACTACTGTTAAATTTGGGATTGAGAGATGATCTGATCCAACTCTCAAACACCCAAAAGAAAACGCAATGAACAACGTCCTACAAACTGTGATGTGAATGTGGACGCTCGCTCCTCCTCTCTGAGTCTCTGCTCTCGCCCATATTTCTCAGATTCCTTGGGATACACTACTGGTGTGGCAGGCCCAACAGTTTACTGTTTGTGTTACAGGACGTTGTTTGGCCCGACACATTCCATACGACCTCCACTGAGTCATGTTGTTAAGAAGCCTTCACAGTTCACTGTTGATGTGTCGAACTCAAACAGCTCAGTTTGGACGGGAACGATACGGCGGCGGTGATCCCCTGAAAGAAGTGAAATTATCAACAAAGAGCAAGTTTTCAGAACCCACCGCCAGAGGCAACTGTAAACAATACTTTCAGTATTGTGCGCTCGGCGTAAAACATTTTCTTCCAGGAAAGTTTTAAAACAAGATCTGAGACATAAAGAAGGATTTGAAAAGCCAGAAGACAAGCACGAAGAGAATAAAGTGGAGGAGGCCCAAAGAAACGATGAATGAGACGGAGGCAAAGAAAACTGAAAAGGCTGTTCTACTAAAAAGCCAAACGTGATGAAAAAGCCACAAAAGCAACAAAGAGTGATCAGAAAAGTGCCAAAACACAACAACAACAAAATGAAAAAAGAACAACAAAAAGTAACAAAGTGAGCCAGAAAAGACACAATAACACAAGTGAGAAAAGAGCGCAAAAACATGACAAAACCTGACGACAACGTAAAAGACATGTTAGGGGTCTGTTTTGTAGCTCTTAGTTTTCAAATGAGACTTACAACTGTTGCTCTCCAGTGGTAAGAAAGTTAATTAATGTGAACATATTTATATTGTAAAACATTAAAAAAGATCTGTATTAGTAACAAAACATCTTTTCCTCAAAGTAGAAAACAGATATTTATTTTAATATTAACAAGTAGGAGTAAAAGAACAGTTTCTTTAAAAGTTATTACTAAGTGTTTGTACTTGAGTAAATTGGTTACCGTACGACCCGCCAAAGCTAGCTCCCCACTGGGGTATAAGTTTAGTTATTTGTTTATTGAGCAGTTGCCTCGCTCAAAAGGAAAACCCAGACTTTATGATAATCATTAAACTTTAGGTGTAGATCATGTCCAATAGAACAGTAGACGACGCATCGAAGAAGCAAGTTAACAGAAAAGTCAAAGTGCATTCAACAAACTGTCAAACAGAAAAGTCAGCTGATTTTACCTGATCTTGTGGAGTAACGTCATGGACAAACCGACAACAGCAGGCGTCATCTCACGAACGAACTTTACACGGTTTAAATAAATAAACCTTTACTAAATAGAGTTATGGACTGTAAATTGAGCAGTACTCACCCACAGAGACGGAGAAACGCTCACTCCATGATTCAGACTGAGATAGAGACTGAGATGAGGTGAAGCTTCTTCACGAGTTTATTTTGGTTCTGAGAGTTTCACTCTACAGACTTTAACTGGAACAACATCACAACACACAACAGCAAAAGGAAGCACTCCTTTAACTGATGATAAAGGCTGGTGTCTTTATGAAGGAGACTTGTTCATAGATGAGTTAAGATTTGAAATGACAAAAGGCTGCGAACAATTCAAGTTCATTTCACTTCATTGTCATTCTTTCAAATGTAAAGCACATTGCAGTGAGAATCAAGAAGCTGTTTTAGCTTCAGAATCTTGAGTGCAGCAGATACAATAAGTTAACGAGGCCATATCAGGATACAGACACTAGGGGGCAGCTCGGTGCAGCCTCATTTTAGTTGCATCACCGCTGTTGTTTACGACGAAGATCTTTATTGTGTGGATCAGCCGCTGGTCTGGGATTCGCCTTCATGGCTGGTTACAGGGTGACCAGACGTCCTAGTGTGTTGTTTGTTTGTTTGTTGTTTCACTTTGATATGACACATAATCCCCTTGGAACCACAACTGAAAGGATCATCTTCAACAGAGCACATGAACACAGCAAAAGTCTTTACAGACACGAAGGAACACAAACACAATGGCATGCAGCCCCCAATGCTCCAAAGGGTGGCCTTTTATTCACCTTATTCCTCCCCGCCCACTTTAACCTCTTTTTGCTTCGGAATCGACACTTCCTTTGTATTAGCACTTCAGATCGAGCGCGAGGAATATGGTCGTCACTAAAGTCTGATGTTTAGTCGATTGATTTGTGGAAATGTCCAATGTTCATTTGCACCAACAGCGCCCACACAAACCTCCGGAACAAGGTGAATAAGCGTGGCCGGCACAAGTGGCTTTAACGAGTCGGCCAGGTGTAGACCTATAGCATTCAGCCAACGTGAGGGCAAGGAACCAAACACCAGCCAGACTCCCAACAATCAATCAATCTTTATTTATATAGCGCTTTCATACATTTCATGGAAACAAGTGCTTTACAGATTTAAAACATTCTCTCACACCCATCTCCTCCCACAAATACAAACACATTGTCGCACTCACACTCTCCCACCCACCTTCCCAGAGACACACCACACAAGCACAACACACACACTCAAGGTAAAACAATGGACGCAATGGACATAAGGCTGAGGTAAGGCTGGTACAGATAAACCAGGTAAGGAAAGGAAAACACAATCCACCAACCGAGGCAAGGGAAACAGCAGCAACTTACATAGTGGAAAAACAGGAAGTGATTCACAAAACAAACTAGGGAGCCGTAACAATTCAACGTGAACAAAATGCCTCTACGCGTTGGTGGGAACGTGGAAAGCTTCATGAGGAGCCACTTTGAAAGGTCTGGAGAGGGACTGGTTGACGGTTGGTGTGATGGAGATGGAGATGATCTCACTCAAAAAGAGAAGCATAAACTAGATGGCTGAGCAGAACAATCAGCAGAATGGACCATGGTACAGTTAAGCTTATTTCGTTTATAATCATAAAAATGCACATTGTAATTGACATGTCAATGATAATCACTGATATAAATGTAGCAGACATCTCTTAATACAGAGCAGAACATGGACACACATGTTTCTATGGTGAGAAACAGCGCTGCGTCTCGGCCACAGTCCTGCTGCTGGTCACACGTCCTAAAAACAAAACACAAACCACCTGAATGCTCTGTTTCTATCTTTGATTTTTCTTGTTTTCTCGTACCTTGAGTTTCTCGAGTAATGATGGTGGTGAACAGTTCCCAGTCAGTCACTCGACAAGTGCAGGAGCTGAAAAGAGCACAGGTTGTTATTCAAACTGCAGGGTTGTGTTAAAATAACCAGCCTGTCTTTTCGCTCTGTGTGGTTTTCATTTGTGTGCTGCAGCTGCGGTTATTCGTACCTCTGCCTCTCCGTGAGAAACTGCAGAGCTCAGGTTCTCACCGTCGCTGATCGTGGTCTCTGCAGTTTCTTCATCAAGGTGCTTACACACCAAACACAACCACACCCCAACTTCCATGTAACCCTATGTAGATGTGCTTCGACATGTAAGCAGATGCCACATTCATAAAGCTTTACTCGTCATCCTTTACCTTTGTGTCTTTTATAGATGAACCAGAAGACGAGCAGCAGCTATTTATAATAGTTTGAACTCAAATGGTTCGTTTTATTTCTGTAATTCCTTGATTGTTTGGTTGCCGAAAAAGGGGGCGTGGCAGTTCGGCAGCAACACGTCTTGTGGAGTATGAGATGTCAGAGCCCAGACAAACTTTGTTCTTGTTCTTTTTGCCCCAAGAACAAGAACAAAGTTCTCGCGTCTTGTGGAGTATGAACAGGCCTTTAATGTTACTGTAAAAATGCACTTCAATAACGTGAGTTTCGGCAAAACCGGTCGTCATTTGCATTTGAGGCGGTGGAGGTGATGTCAGCAGCTGATTAGTATTACTAATACAGTAACTTGTAATCTGACTTAGTTACTTTTAAAATCAAGTCGTCATTGAAGGAGTATCAAGAGTCTGTAATCACAACACTGTCATCTATGAATGCCGTGGCCCTCAGGGTTTGTCCACTTTGATAATCATGTGTTTTCTGCGCTGACTTACTGTTGTTCTTGGGCTTGTTCACGAGGCTGTACACGGCCGTCTCCGCTCGGCTCCAACGGGATCTGAAAAACCACGGGCACAGAGTCCGTTTGATTTTGCAGAAGAGAAACAAAGCTTTCTGATCTGGCCTTTCCATCACGCCTGAGTTTGTAATGAGAGTGACTTCATTCAGGGTTTGGAACATTCGAATTGTGTTTTCAAGTTTCACCTCTTAACCCCCACCTGAACCGAGCACATTTTCTCCAGTTCAGCTTTACCCAAATCTAAAAGCTTCTTGGAAAAGTGTTAAAAAAAAGAGACGAGAACAAAGATGAAAAGCAACAAAAGAGCGACGAAAACGTGCCAATAAAGCGACAATAGAGTGACTGAAAAGTTACAAAAATATGACGAAAAAAGAACAAAAATTGGGAAAAAAAAGTGAAACAAAAAAGTGACAACAATGCGAGGAAGAAGATCAGTTTAAATGAGTTTTGAAAGGCCTACTGTATAGGCTGTGACCTTTTGGTTTTGGGTAAAGCTGAACTGGAGAAAATGCACTTGGTTAAGGCGGGGGTTAATGCTGTGTTCAGACCAACGCCTCCAGCGTCAGGTTTACATTGAAAATTACATGGCGGACGCGCCTCCGGGAGCGTCGAGAGGCCCCGCGGCGCGTGACGCTAGAGTTGGGAAATGTTGAACTTTTTGGAGAAATTCGCGAGCGTCGACCAATCAGGAGCTTTCTCCAACAGTGACGTACGCTGTAGCTGAGCCACCGTCGGTCTGGGGCAGATCCTCTGCCGGCCCGCAGATGTAAACAAGTCACGGAGGATTATCCTGTTGTGAACCGGAGCTACAGCAGCTCTGGGACTTTTACAAAGACACACATCAGTGTTTCTTTTATCTAAACACCCAGGATTAAAAGCGGCGACAAGAAAATGTATCTTATGCAAAAGCTAACTGTGGCTTATAATGATGCCATGCGGATGCTACTGAGGGTCCACGATGAAGTAGTGCAAGCCAAATGTTTGTAAATGCGCGTGTGCCAAACTGCCCTACTGTACTGCGAAATCTAATGTACAGGTGCATGTGCAGGCTTACGAATTCAATGAATAATATCATCACTGCATTGACCAACCCCGGACTAAGCTCGGTGCGATATTCATCTCGTTTGTGGACTCACTGGCGTTTGAGCCTATACAGGAGATAAATGTATTGTTGTTATGTGTGTCTTTTCTTTTAAATATGGACCATCATTCTAGTGTCCGGAATAAAGTCAAATAATAATAATTATCTGAGTGGCTGGATCTGCGCTGGGAATGTGTTTTGGGACTTGATGATGCACAGAGCATCCCAAAGCTGCTACAAGCCAATCGATGTGAAAACGAGAAATATGCACGAATAAAGTCTATTAAGCCCATCTACATAAGCAACCGTGTAACAATGATCACACACTGAGCCAGGCTTGTTGATTTTTAAGTTTATTGCTCACATTTTATCTACAACGGGACGTAGTTTTCTCCCGAGTTAGCTGCGCATAGAAATAAATTATTTCTATGCTAGCCGCTTAGCAGCAAACAGATAGCTCGCATTGACCCCCTTGAAAACAAGTATTATGCACTAATCACGTCAATAAAGCCCTTAACTACACAGAACAGCCTTTATGATGGGCACACACTGAGCTGGGCTTGACACATTTGTGGTTTATTGCACACACTTTTTTTTAAATCAACAATGAGCTGTACGCGATCGCAACAACAAGCTAACCGGGCTAACCTAGCTTATAGCCACTTGCCACCAATGTCCTTCAACCGTATGGGCTGGATATGAGCTTAAATACTGGGGAGATCCTGCGTAGACCATGGGGAATGGTTAAAGATCCATAGGACATGGCAGGAGCAAAGAGGGAGACTACAGTAGTTAGCCTCCGAACAACTGTAGTTTTCAGGCACGAGCTGTTTCCAAGATGGCTACGAACGCACCCTGAGCTGACGCACGGCCAGGGCGTCTTGACGCTCGGTGACATTTGTGACAAGCGTCTGACTTCAGTAAGCACAAGCGTCCAACTACGGACTTGAGGCACGTCTTTGACGCCCAAGAGGCGTTCGGTCTGAACACGGCATAAGAGGTTAAAGTAAATAGACAGTTGATAGACTTTTGCACAGCAGATTGGTTTGTAATTAGTTACTCATTGACATTTTCTAAAGTAAAGGCCACACTTTTAAAGTAATGTACATGTAAAAGAAAGAAGTTCATGTGTAGTTGTGGAGCAGAAGTGAAATCAGTGAGAAAATGCATTTTGAGAAACAGTCACAAGTTCCTAAAGAGGACGGTTGATTCAGTTTGACCTAAAACCAAAATAAAAGAGTCTGCAGGGACGTTTCACTCTGTGGTTTTGTCGCACTAACACTTGACAACAGCAGAGGCCAGTTTCACAAACGCCTCAGACACATTTATGAATCTCTCTTTATAGACGTACCGTTTCCAGCGCGTGGCCGCTCCCCCACGTCACTGATCTCTGAGTAGAAGTCTGTGGTTTCAGACTCTGCAGCGGCTGAAATACAAACACATTTACACATTCAGCCTGCATTTCTCATTCATAAAGCATTCCCAAAGCTTTACTCATCATCCTTTTACCTTTGTGTCTTTTATAGATGATCCAGAAGACGAGCAGCAGCAAAGGCAGAGCGACCAGCCCAACGAGAGAAGACCCTGTGGGCTGTTTGTCTGCGCAAAGAAAGTAAAGTGTCTTTAGTAGTCCATCCATCCATCCATTTTCTTCCGCTTATCCGGGCCGGGTCGCGGAGGCAGCAGTCTCAGCAGAGATGCCCAGACTTCCCGATCCACGCACACCTCCTCCAGCTGTTCTGGGGGACCCGAGGCGACACCAGGCCAGCTCGGAGACATAGTCCCACCAGCGTGTCCTGGGCCTTCCACGAGGCCTCCTCCCAATAGGACATGCCTGGAACACCTCCCGAGGGAGGCGACCAGGAGGCATCCGGAACAGATGCCCTAGCCACCTCAGCTGGCTCCTTTCGACGTGGAGGAGTAGCGACTCTACCCCGAGCTCCTCCCGGGTAACTGAGCTCCTCACCCGATCTCGGAGGGTGCGCCCAGCCACCCTGCGAAGGAAACTCATTTCGGCCGCTTGTATTCGCGATCTTGTCCTTTCGGTCATTACCCAGATCTCATGACCATAGGTGAGGGTGGGAACGTAGATCGATCGGTAAATCGAGAGCTTTGCCCCCTGACTCAGCTCCCTCTTCACCACAACAGTCCGATACAGCGACCGCATCACTGCTGACGCTGCACCGATCCGTCTATCGATCTCACGCTCCATCCGTCCCTCACTCGTGAACAAGACCCGAGATACTTGAACTCCTCCACTTGAGGTAAGGACTCCCCACCGACCTGAAGCGGGGAAGCCACCTTTTTCCGGTCTTTAGTGGTCATTTAGAAAAACTATCAGAAGGTCAAAACGTCACAATGATACTTGGAGTTACCGATTCTGATTCTGAACTCTTTCTTTGTACATTGGGGTAATACAATCTGAACAGTTGTTATGACGCCTTGTACCTTGTAAGTTATTTGTGGCAAAAAAGGCACAGATTGTTCACATTTGTCTCGGCTCTTTGACCGATACCACTAACTTCCTTTACAAAATATGATCCGGCTTTCTGTGATTGGTTAAACGCTTGTCAATCACAGCCATCAGGAACTCAAAGAAATCAGCCCTGATCCAGATACACGTCTTTGTAAAGAAGAGGAAAAGCGTGGACTCTGGCTGTTACAGTGTCCAAACTAACCCTAACCTTAAGGATAGTGGAGTTTACTAAAGACTCATCACGTGCCCCTCCATCGGCTTCATTCAGACCCTCTTGACTTTACCTGATACATTTTTGGCAGTGATAGTATCTACCATCTGTCTCACCTCCCACAGCCAGCCACTGCTCCTCCGACTCTCTTCCCTCTGAGCTCCTGCACTTGTAAACTCCTTCATCAGACTTAGACACCTTTAGAGTCAACTTTCTAGAGGAACTGCTCCCGATCGTTTCTCCGTCTTTAAAGAAAAGAGCCGTGTGGTTTGGAGCGGCCATCTTGTCTGTGCAGATCAGAGTCACGTTTGTTCCCTCCATCACAGGACGATGTGGACACTGCAGGAGCACGGCTGGAGGAAACATCTCACTGTTACTTTATGTCTGATCAAAGCTTTAAATATAAGACACTGACCTCTGACTCGCAGCTGATTTTCTCCTGAGGAGTTTCTGTGAGACGTGGAACATTTGTACAGCCCCTGGTCGGACTCTGAGATGTTGTAGATTGTCATCTCTCCAGTTGGACTTGTGTTTATCTCAGCACCATCTTTGTAGAATAGAACTCTGTGGAAGCTTTTTGTTTTCCCTTTTGATGCAGCGAAGAGTCACATTGTCTCCAACCATCACTGGATGAACAGGACTCTCCAGGACAGCGCCACCATCTGTTGGCCACAGTAGATCAAATATCAGTAGTTACTGTAAATTCTGGGATTGATGAGCATGATCTGGATCCTAACTCTCAAACACCCAAAAGAAAACAATGAAACGTCCTCCAAACCTGTGACTGTGATGTTGACGCTCTGGCTCCTCCTCTCTGGGTCTCTGCTCTCGCACCAGTATTCTCCAGAGTCGGAGGGGTAAACCATTGGGATGTGGCACGGCCCAAACTGTGAAGTGTTTGTTTTACAGGGCGTTATTTGGCCCGACAGATTCCGTACGACCCTCCACTGAGTTATGTTGTTAAAGAAGCCTTCACAGTTCACTGTGAGGTTGGTGTAATCAAAGAGCTGCAGTTTAGACGGGACGATACGCGGGACGGTGATCTCTGAAGAAAAGTGAAATGAATCCCAAGCAAGTTTCTCATGAACCCACCGCAGAGGCCAACTGTAAACCATACTTTGGTATATCATACGGTGGCAGGTTAAACGTATCCAATTCATTTTTAATTGTAGTTCTCTCAAAAAGTGTGGAGGAGGAAGCACAAAGAAACAATGAGACAGAAAAAGAAAGGACGTTCAATGAAAAATGGAAACATAATCTAGAATGGCTGTTCTGCGATGACACTAACATGTCTAATGTACTGTTCCAACTGCCGCAAATATGAAGGGTTTCTTTTGTCGTCAGAACTAGCAACTTCACATTATCAGTGGTACTAGGACTTATCAATGAACTTGCTGCAGTACGACATAACAGCAAGTAAACTATAATAAGCCGTCTTTTAATGTTGGTTTCTTTTATATTAGGTTTTCAATGTAAATCTATTAAGTTTTTGGCCACAGTGACCAAAACATTAACATCAAGCCCTGTCTGCTACGTTGCTAAAATAAGAAACAAGTGAGAAAAGAGTGACAAGAGCAACACAAACATGACGAAAACGTGACAAAATGCTTCAAATATGTGAAAAGCCCGACCACAATGCAACAAGAAAGTTAGGATCAGTTTTGTAGGCCTTAGATTTCAAGTGAGACATTGCACTGTAAGCTTTAAGATTTGGGTAAAACCAAACTGGAGAAATGTGCTCGATTAATGGCGGAGGTTAAGAGGTTAAATATGTAAACATTTCAATATTTTCAAAGGAAATCCCATGAAAACATGCAAAAAGAAACCGTATGAAGAATTAAGTAACAAAACTATATATATTTTTTTAACTTTATTTTAACATTGCTCAAGTAGAAGTAAAAAAGTAGCCTACTGTATGACAGTTTCTTCAAACAGTTACTTAAAGGCCCTACATATTTGTAGCAGCTCAGTTCTTCACAGGGACATGTTTATAGGCACATTTCACAACTTGCAGGGTCACTTTTCAGGGTCACTTACACAAAAATGCAAGAAAACTATCCTGCAAGTTCATGGAATTGATACAAATGCTTTATCATTAGATCTACAGTGTTTTCCCTATGTCTGAGTTTACAATATACTAAAGGAAGACAAACAAATTCCATTCCATAACTAGAAAAAAAATCCGGTATAGCTCCTTAGAGTGACTGTACTTGAGTAAATGTTACTGTGTACGACCCGCCGAAGCCACTTCCCCACTGTATAAGACCCAGACTTTATGATAACCATTAAACTTAGGTGTAGATCATGTCCAATAAGAACAGTGGACGACATCGAAGAAGCAAGTTACAGAAAGAGTCAAAGTGCATTCAACAAACTGTCAAACAGAAAAGCTCAGTGAGTTTTACCTGATCTGTGTGGGAGTAACGTCATGGACAACACAGACAACAGCAGCGTCACTGCACAGACGAACATTTACAGGTTTAATAAATAAACCTTTACTATAATAAAGTTATCGACTGTAACATTGAAGCAGTAACTCACCCACAGAGACGGAGGAAACGCTCAGCTCCATGTTCAGACTGAGATGTGACTCTGAGTCGAGGTGAAGCTTCCTCTTTATGAGTTTATTTTAGGTTCTGAGAGTTTCACTCTGACAGACTTTTACCTGAACAACATCACAACTACACAACAGCACAAAAGGAAGCACATCCTTTAACTCAGTGGTTCCCAAAGTGGGGGTCGGGACCCCTCAGGGGGTCGCGAGGCCTAGGGTGGGGGTTCCAGATGATTTCAACATGAAACAGAAAGAAAATGCTACCGTTTTTAGCATATTTTTGAGTGTAAAACAGCCTATAATTAGTGAAATCCATTATTATTCAAATAAACAGTTTAAATACATATTAACTTGATGTTTTTCTGGCCTAAGTAGCATAAGAGGCGATAACTTTATGCAATGGGGTCCCGAGATGTATGTCTGTTAATTTTTGGGGTCCCAGCTAAAAAAGTTTGGGAACCCCTGCTTTAACTGATGATAAAGGCTGGTGTCTTTATGAAGGAGACTTGGTTCATAGATGAGTTAAGATTGAAATGTACAAAAGGCTGCAAACAATTCAAGTTCATTTCACTTCATTTTATTGTCAGTTCTTTCAAATGTAAAGCACATGCAGAGAATCAAAAACTGTTTTACTTTCAAACTCTTGGTGCACAGATACAATAGTTAACAGAGCCATATCAGATACAGACACTAGGGGCAGCTCGCTGCAGCCTCATTTTTAGTTGCATCACCGCCTGTTGTTTACGACGAAGATCTTTATTTGTGTGGATTAGCCGCTGGTCTGGGATTTCGCCTTCATGGCTGGTTACAGGGTGACCAGACGTCCTAGTGTGTTGTTTGTTTGTTTTGTTTGTTTCACTTTGATATGACACATAATCCCCTTGGAACCACAACTGGAAAGGATCATCTTCAACAGAGCACATGAACAAAGCAAAGTCTTTACAGACACGAAGGAACACAAACCAATGGCATACAGCCCCCAATGCTCCAAAGGGTGGCCTTTTATTCACCTTATTCCTCCCTGCCCACTTTAGCCTCTTTTTGCTTTGGATCGACACTTCCTTTGTATTAGCACTTCAGATCGAGCGCGAGGAATTATGGTCGTCACTAAAGTCTGATGTTTAGTCGATTGATTTGTGGAAAATGTCCAATGTTCTTTTGCACCAACAGCGCCCACACAAACCTCCGGAACAAGGTGAATAGGCGTGGCCGGTACAGGTGGCTTTAACGAGTCGGCCAGGTGTAGAGCCAACGTCAGGGCAAAGGAACCAATCACCAGCCAGGACTCCCAACACAATCCACCAACCGCAGGCAAGGAAAACAGCAGCAACTTTACATAGTGGAAAAACAGGAAGTAATTCACAAAACAAACTAGGGAGCCGTAACAATTCAACGTGAACATACATGCCTCTAAGCGTCAGTCGGAATGTGGAAAGCTTCATGAGGAGCCACTTGAAAGGTTGGTGCTGACAAAGATTCTCTCACTCAAAAAGAGAAGCATAAACTAAATTGCTGAGCAGAACAATCAGCAGAGAGGACCATGGTCACTCTAATACAGTTAAGCTTATTTCGTTTTCTAATCATGAAAATGTACACTGTAATTGACATGTCAATGATAAGCATTGATATAAATGTAGCAGACATCTCTTAATACAGAGCAGAACATGGACACACAATGGTTTCTATGGTGAGAAACAGCGCTGCGTCTCGGCCACAGTCCTGCTGCTGGTCACACGTCCTAAAAACAAAACACAAACCACCTGAATGCTCTGTTTCTATCTTTGATTTTTCTTGTTTTCTGTACCTTGGGTTTCTCAGAGTAAATGACGGTGGTGTACAGTTCCCAGTCAGTCACATCGACAAGTGCAGGAGCTGAAAAGAGCACAGGTTGTTATTTCAAACTGCAGGTTGTGCTAAAATAACCAGCCTGTCTTTTCGCTCTGTGCGGTTTTCATTTGTGCGCTGCAGCTGCGGTTATTCGTACCTCTGCCTCTCCGTGAGAAACTGCAGAGCTCAGGTTTCTCACCGTCGCTGATCGTGGTCTCTGCAGTTTCTTCATCAAGGTGCTTACACACCAAACACCACCACACCCCAACTTCCATGTTAACTCTATGTAGATGTGCAAGCCGTCCGCGCGTATGAAGCGTAGCAAATGGGTCCATGTACCTTTCGTTCAATCAATTTTCCATTTGAAAACAACAATGAAATTACCCAGAAACGTGAGCTATCAGCATTTTCATTCATAAAATGAAACGAAATCACTCAATTGGCACGTATTTCATATTTCAATATGATACAAAAACGGAAAAATGCTAATTGAAATCACTGCCTCAGAGCGTCATTATTTCGTTTTAATCGATTTGCGTATAGCCGGAAGTTCGGCTGTACGGTTCACATTAAGGTCCGACCTGAAACACTCATTTAGATAAAAACTAACGCGGAGATTGTTCAATTTCAGTTCTTTGTCCTGGGGTATTAGCACTCCTTTATAATAATTCCTCAGAGATGGGATTGGTTATGCACGGAGCTAACTACAGCGCTATGCTAGGTGGCCAACGCGCCCGTAGCAGGCGCAGATGGCACTACCTGGAGTGCGTAACTCGTGCGCTTTCCCGAGCTCCTTTCTCCTCCTCTAAACAATGCACGAGTCTTCTGTCCACCTAGATGCGGACTCTCTACATTTGTGTAGAATCTGACATTCTGCGAGATGGATTGGACCGAACGCTTTAGCTACAATTACGCACAGAGCTAAACATACTGTGCCAAGTGGCCAGTGCGCCGTTTGCAGGCTGGGAAGGTGGCACAACCTGGGGCGCGTAGGTCGTGTTGTCCCTTGAGCGTATCTCTCCTCCACTTTGATGTTTGAGTTTTTGTTCAAGATTAAGACTCTCAACATTTGCGCACTCACCTGGAACACCTCCCCAGCTGACCAGTTCTATAGCCCGAGGAGGGCTTTAGTAAACAGCAGTTTATTGTAAAAAAAAAAAAAAAAAAACTGGTTAAATTGTATTATTAGTGAAACATTATGGAATCATCGATCAACTGAATATTTGTTCTGTCTTGTGCAGAACGGATCAGAATTTTTGCTTCATCAAATTGAAAAGTACAAGCCAAGCCATGCGCAAGATGTATACATTATATTGATAAATAAATATATATGCCACCTTCCCAGCCTGTGAACGGCGCACTGCCACTTGGCACAGTATGTTTAGCTCCGTGCGTAATTGTAGCTAAAGCGTTCGGTCCAATCCATCTCGCAGAATGTCAGATTCTACACAAATGTAGCGAGTCCGCATCTAGGTGGACAGAAGACTCGTGCATTGTTTAGAGGAGGAGAAAGGAGCTCGGGGAAGCGCACGAGTTACGCACTCCAGGTAGTGCCATCTGCGGCCTGCTACGGGCGCGTTGGCCACCTAGCATAGCGCTGTAGTTAACTCCGTGCATAACCAATCCCATCTCTGAGGAATTATTATAAAGGAGTGCTAATACCCAGGACAAAGAACTGAAAATTGAACAATGTATACAATCTCCGCGTTAGTTTTTATCTAAATTTGTGTTCAGGTCGGACCTTAATGTGAACCGTACAGCCGAACTTCCAGCTATACGCAAATCGATAAACAAAATAATGACGCTCTGAGGCTGTGATTTCAATTTTCATTTTTCCGTTTTTGTATCATATTGAAATATGAAAATACGTGCCAATTTGAGTGATTTCGTTTCATTTTATGAAATGAAAAATGCTGATAGCACACATTTCTGGGTAATTTCATTGTTGTTTTCAAATTGAAAATTGATTGAACGAAAGGTACACGGACCCAAATGCCACCATTCCCAAAGCTTTACTCGTCATCCTTTTACCTTTGTGTCTTTTATAGATGAACCAGAAGACGAGCAGCAGCAAAGGCAGAGCGACCAGCCCAACGAGAGGAGACGCTGTGGGCTGCGGTTTGTCCGACACATCCCCGACAGAAGTGACCAAGTCGTCTGCGCAAAGAAAGTAAAGTGTCTTTAGTGGTCATTTAGAAAAACTATTAGAAGGTCAAAACGTCACAATGATACTTGGAGTTACCGATTCTGATTCTGAACTCTTTCTTTGTACATTGGGGTAATACAATCTGAACAGTTGTTATGACGCCTTGTACCTAAGTTATTTGTGGCAAAAAAGACATAGATTGTTCACATTTGTCTCGGCTCTTTGACCGATACCACTAACTTCCTTTACAAAATATGATCCGGCTTTTCTGTGATTGGTTAAACGCTTGTCAATCACAGCCATCAGGAACTCAAAGAAATCAGCCCTGATCCCAGATACACGTCTTTGTAAAGAAGAGGAAAAGCGTGGACTCTGGCTGTTACAGTGTCCAAACTAACCCTAACCTTAAGGATAGTGGAGTTTACTAAAGACCTCATCACGTGCCCCTCCATCGGCTTCATTCAGACCCTCTTGACTTTACCTGATACATTTTGGCAGTTATAGTATCTACCATCTGTTCCTCACCTCTCACAGCCAGCCACTGCTCCTCCGACTCTCTTCCCTCTGAGCTCCTGCACTTGTAAACTCCTTCGTCAGACTTAGACACCTTTAGGGTCAACTTTCTAGAGGAACTGCTCCCGATCGTTTCTCCGTCTTTAAAGAAAAGAGCCGTGTGGTTTGGAGCGGCCATCTTGTCTGTGCAGATCAGAGTCACGTTTGTTCCCTCCATCACAGGACGATGTGGACACTGCAGGAGCACGGCTGGAGGAAACATCTCACTGTTACTTTATGTCTGATCAAAGCTTTAAATATAAGACACTGACCTCTGACTCGCAGCTGATTTTCTCCTGAGAACTCTCTGTCAGACGTGGAACATCTGTACAGCCCCTGGTCAGACTCTGAGATGTTGTGGATTGTCATCTCTCCAGTTGGACTTGTGTTTATCTCAGCACCATCTTTGTAGAAATAGAACTCTGTGGAAGCTTTTTTGTTTTCCCTTTCGATGCAGCGAAGAGTCACATCGTCTCCAACCATCACTGGATGAACAGGACTCTCCAGGACAGCGCCACCAGCTGTTGGCCACAGTAGATCAAATATCAGTAGTTACTGTAAATTCTGGGATTGATGAGCATGATCTGGATCCTAACTCTCAAACACCCAAAAGAAAACAAAGAAATGTCCTCCAAACCTGTGACTGTGATGTGGACGCTCTGGCTCCTCCTCTCTGAGTCTCTGCTCTCGCACCAGTATTCTCCAGAGTCCTCGAGGTACACTACTGGGATGTGGCACGGCCCAAACTGTTTACTGTTTTTTTTACACGACGTTGTTTGGCCCGACACATTCCGTACGACCCTCCACTGAGTCGTGTTGTTAAGAAGCCTTCACAGTTCACTGTGAGGTTGGTGTAATCAAAGAGCTGCAGTTTGGACGGGACGATACGCGGGACGGTGATCCCTGAAAGAAAAGTGAAATTAATCACAAAGAGCAAGTTTCTCATGAACCCACCGCAGAGTAAACTGTAAACCATACTTTAGTATTGTGCCGCTCGGCCGTAAACATTTTCTTCCAGGAAAGTTTTAACAAGATGTGGAGACATAAAGAAGGAGTTGAAAAGCCAGAAGACAAGACGAAGAGAATAGTGGAGGAGGAGGAACAAAGAAACGATGATGAGACGGAGGCAAAGAAAAAGAAAAGGCTGTTCTACTAAAAAGCCAAAAACGTGATGAAAAAGCCACAAAAAAGCAACAAAGAGTGACAGAAAAGTGCCAAAAACACAACAACAAAATGAAAAAAGAACAACAAAACAGTAACAAAGGTGAGCCAGAAAAGCAACAATAACACAAGTGAGAAAGAGCGACAAAAACATGACGACAACGTAACAAGAAAGTTAGGGTCAGTTTTGTAGCTCTTAGTTTTCAAATGAGACATTGCACTGTTGCTCTCCAGGTGGTTAAGAGGTTAATTAATGTGAAAATGTTTATATTTGTAAAACATGTAAAAGAATCTGTATTAAGTAACAAAACATTTTTTTCCCTCAAGTAAGAAACAGATACTTTATTTTAATATTACACAAGTAGGAGTAAAAGAACAGTTTCTTTAACAGTTACTTACTAAGTGTTTGTACTTGAGTAAATGTTACCGTGTACGACCCGCCAAAGCTACTTCCCCCACTGTATAAGTTAGTTTATTTGTTTATTTGAGCAGTTGCTCGGCTCAAAGGAAACCCAGACTTTATGATAATCATTAAACTTTAGTGTAGATCATGTCCAATAAGAACAGTAGGCGACGACATCGAAGAAGCAAGTTACAGAAAGAGTCAAAGTGCATTCAACAAACTGTGAAACAGAAAAGCTCAGTGAGTTTTACCTGATCTGTGTGGAGTAACGTCATGGACAAACACAGACAACAGCAGCGTCACTGCACAGACGAACATTTACAGGTTTAATAAATAAAGCTTTACTATAATAGAGTTATCGACTGTAACATTGAAGCAGTAACTCACCCACAGAGACGGAGGAAACGCTCAGCTCCATGTTCAGACTGAGATGTGACTCTGAGTCGAGGTGAAGCTTCCTCTTTATGAGTTTATTTTAGGTTCTGAGAGTTTCACTCTGACAGACTTTTACCTGAACAACATCACAACTACACAACAGCACAAAAGGAAGCACCTCCTTTAACTCAGTGGTTCCCAAAGTGAGGGTAGGGACCCCTCAGGGGGTCGCGAGGCCTAGGGTGGGGGTCCCCAGATGATTTCAAGATGAAACAAAAAGAAAAATGCTACTGTTTTTAGCATATTTTTGAGTGTAAAACAGCCATAATTAGTGAAATCCATTATTATTCAAAATAAACAGTTTAAATACATATTAACTTGATGTTTTTCTGGCCTAAAGTAGCATAAGAGGCGATAACTTTATGCAATGGGGGTCCCGAGATGTATATGTGTTAATTTTGGGGTCCCAGCTAAAAAAGTTTGGGAACCCCTGAGTAGTATAGGGGGGATACCTTTTTGCCCACTAGCCCCACCTTTTTTAATTAGCATATGCAAATGTTTTCACCCCACCCCCTCTCTCCCCCCCCAACCAGACACCCTGGCGCCTCCGACCCCTCCCTCCCCTGTCCCCACCGCTCTACGCCACTAGAGGGTGCCATTCGTGCCCTGTTCCCCCGCTACCCACCCCCTCTCTCCCCCACAAGCCAGACACCCTGGCGCCTCCGACCCCTCCCTCCCTCCCCTGTCCCCACCGCTCGACGCCACTAGAGGGAGCCATTCGTCCCTGTTCCCCCGCTACTGTTTTTAAACCGCTTCAAAGATGGCATGTTCCCGCAGCCTGGTCCGAGCAGAGAACCAGAGAACGTTTTGGAACCACGCCCTGGGACAAGCAGAGAAGAAGCATCCCCACGCTGCTCCACACCAGTTTCGGTTTCAGATACCGAAGTGTCCCTGCGGGCATATCCGACACAACACGACCAAGCTGTACAGACCGCGGCGGACCAGAGGCAACAGCCAGAGCAGAATGATTTGTATCGTGATCTGCATCACGACCAAGATGAGTTAACTCTACATGTACAACCAACTCAATCAAGTACAAACAGACTTGCGGGCGCACATACACCAGAGTGATTTGCTAAACTTTGAGACACAACAATTAAAACGTCTCTTGTTCGAAACAATAAAGGAGCGCCGGGTGTTGAAAAAACAAGTCGAGCTGCTTGAATTCAGACAGACACGCTATAGAGAGGTCTGTGACGCTTACGTTGGTTCTGCTCTGAACACCTAGACAAAAGTCTATGTTGAATACTTTGATAGCCTCACAGAAAATATAGCCGCTGCTGTAGGTGTGGTACAGAGTGCTATAGATCAAAACAATATGTCTGTTTAACATCTGTTTTTATTTTTCTATTTTATGTGTTTTTGTTTTTTTTTGCGCCACCCCCCGCTAAAAAAACGAGAACCCCTCTTTCTGATTTGAAAGAGGTACAGAAAAACAAAAACGTGTCATTTGTCTTTTTATTCCTGATACAACTAAAATGCTAACAAGTCAAGATGCTCACAGGGAGCAAAACTAAAGGTTGCTTCCCTATAGGAAAAGGTGAAAATGAAAAGGACATGTAGCAGAAAAAGACTGTGACCAATGTGAAAAGATACAAAACACTGTTCAATAATCTGCTCTATTGCACTATGTGGTTTGTCCACACTCATATTTGCAGCTAACACTTAATGCACCTGCACGTCTGTAAATACACTCACACTGTTGTTCTTTGTCCAATTGTTGTTGTCTTATCAACAGTTTAAATTAAACCTTCTTATGCATGCCCTTATAGTCTTATAGTTTAAAGTTTTTATAGTTTATTAATTATCTTAGTTATGTGTTATATGTTTTATCTTGTTGCTCGATTGACCGAAAAGACCGGGAAAAAAATCCTAGTTGTGAACCTGCTTATAACCATGGCCATACAAACGATTCTGATTCAAGAAAAAGGATTGACACATGTGAAAACTGGAAAAGAATGAGAAACAAACAAACAAATCACATCACCAAAGATCAAATCAGACAAAAGTTTCACACACTCAACCAAAAGTGTCCAAATAAATACCTTTTGTGACGTACAGAGAAACAAAAGGGAAATACTTGAAAAGTTGAATGCTATTAGCAAATTGAGTTGTTTATGGAATTGGGTAAACCTATGAAAATATGTAAAGGGTTTGAAAAACAAAGATCTTTAAGTTACTGTCCTGAGTTACAAACCTGCAACATAATGAGAACATTCATTTTGTTAAGGAAAAGAGACTTTGCTTTACATGTTTTGAGTAAGGACATTTAAGCAAACAATGCAACAAACGTGTCATTTATGACAACTGCAACCTGAATCATCTTACTATGCTTCATGTTTCAGGGGATAAATCTATCAACACTGATCTGCCTGAGCTCAATCCTGTTGTCCATAGTACTTTCACAACGGTTGAATCACAGCAAGCCCAAACCGGGACCAGTGAAATTGGTACAGTAAATTTTCAATCATTCCATTATCCAAGACAATAAAATTGTTCAAACCTATGCATTTTTTAGAAAAATGGTTCAACATCAAGTTTCTGCACAGAATATCTTCTGCACAACTCAACTTGAAAGGACAGAAAACAATTTGCAAACAATGTCACATTAACAAACACATTCTACTTAGTTGACAGTTTATCTTTCAGTTTCCAGTTGTGATGGCAATGAGTTCTATCCCAGTGGTGTATACTCAAAAACACAATACCAGTGACAAAAGTGAATGTGGTTACTAAAGAGGTCATAAAGAAATGGTCCTACTTAAGTCATGTGGATCTTCCAGAAATTGAGTCAAATGTTGCTAATCAGATTGAATGGTCCAAAGTTGCACTAGCCACAAAAAGTTGTAAACAGTCAAAATTATGGCCCTTTTGCTGTTAAAGCGTCATTAGGATGGATTGTGAATGGAACTTGTACACGACATAAACATGTAAACTCCAAAATGTCAAATGTCAAAATGTGTTTGAAAGCCTGGATGCTCACAGGGAGCAAAACTTGCCGTAGTTGCGCTGGGGGGTACCAGAGGAAACTTGACACCTCTAAAAAACATCAAATGTGTTTGTTTTGACTAGCGAGATTAGCATTAGCATGCAGCCAAACAGCCCACGTGTTTGAAGTAAAACATTTCAATATGCGACCCAGCTGAAAGAGTCCTGACCACCTAGGTGTCTAGACATACAGTATGCGCCTCAATAACTGCCTGGAGATAAGGAGTTTGCATAATCTGCTCTGTCACTATGTGGTTTGTCCACACTCATATTTGCAGCTAACACTTAATGCACCTGCACATCTGTGAATACACTCATGCTGTTGTTCTTTGTCCAATTGTTGTTGTCTTATCATAGTTTCAATTAAACCTTCTTATGTATACCCTTATAGTCTTATAGTTTAAAGTTTTTATAGTTTATTATGTATCTTACTTATGTGTTATATGTGTTATGTTCCTTGTTGCTCGATCGAGCAAAAAAATAAATCCTAGTTGTGAACCTGTTCATAACTATGGACATACAATTCTGATTCAAGAAAAAGGATTTGACATGTGAAAACTGGAAAACAATGAGAAACAAACAAACAAATCACGTCACCCAAGATCAAATCAGACAAATGTTTCACACACTCAACCAAAAGTGTCCAAATAAATACCTTTTGTGACGCACGAGAGAAACAAAAGGGAAATAATGTATACTTGAAAAAGTTGAATGCTATTAGCAAATTTAGTTGTTTATGGAATTGGGTAAACCTATGAAAATATTGTAAAGGTTTAAAAAAAAAAAAAAAAAAAGATAAAATAGCAAATTAAATTTAGTTTTGGGAAAATCTAAATTAAATGTACTAAAGTTATGGGATTGGGTAAACCTATGAAAATATTGTAAAGGTTTTGAAAAAAACAAATATGATAAAATAGCAAAGTATGAAATTTAGGTTTGGGAAAATCTAAACTAAATAATGGAGAAATTTACTTATTACATTCGGCTCTTAGAAACACACAGGGTGTGCAAATAGGCAGGAAATGTAAAAAACAACAATTAAATAGTAAATCGTGGTATCTTATATACAAGGACTACCAAGGACTTTTGTGGGACAAAAAGTGTAAACAGTAAATAATACTAAAGTAAACAGACTATAACAAAAAATGTTATTGTCAGTATTAGCAGTGCAGGTTTACATCATAGTGCAAGTGGTTGATAATATGATGATATTTACCGTATAGTTAGGTTCATTACATCGCTATATTAATCAAGCTGCACAAAGCCAGAATATTAAGAATACTAAATGTAACTTGTTGAATGTCATCTAAACATTACAAGCAGAGAATTGTGTGCATCTGTCCTCTACAGCTTCATCAGATAACCTCATTCATTATATGATATTGTATAAAACTAAGAAAATATAATTGTGCATTACGTCATTCAATGCAACATAATGCATAGGCATATTGATTGTTGATTGTCATTTTCTGATAAGACCCATTATAACAACAAATGCAAGTATTATCATAGGATTAAGGATAGCCATTAATCACAGTTTGATATTTTTACAATTTTCATGCCGTTCACATTTTAAATTCTATTTTATATGACGATGTTTTCTATTGTATAAAGTTATTTTTCTGTGGTTTCTTTATCATGTCCATATCACAAGATGATGTTTAATGTCCATTGGAAATGTATTCATGTATCCAACCCACAAAAAGCAGAAACTTGAGCTCAGATGACACTTTTATACGTTAAGTAAATAAGTAAGTAATCTTTATTTGTATAGCACCTTTCACAGACAAAGGCCACAAAGTGCTTCACAACACAGTTAAAAATCGAAAATTACATACAATATAAAAAGGGTCAAAACACAGAAATCATAGCAGCCCAAAAGTAGCTAATACTTTAATACAGCATCTAAAGTCAAATCTTACATTAGAAAAAGTTGTACTTTTTAATATACTTAGACATGTTGATGATTTATATACATTTATTATATATTTAAAAGTTTCTGTATAAATGTACACAAGATACCAATGTTACTATTTTAATGTATTTATTTCATTCAAAGTAACAATAAAAACAACTCCCCACAAGTCTGAATGAAAAGGAGCAGAAAAGAACATTAGTCTTATGAATCTGCCCCTTTGTTACTTTACAACCCCTTTTAAATCTGTTATTTTGTTCATGGTCCAACTTTCTAAATATTTACGGTTTTACAGATATTTTTGTGCCTTTTATGTACAGTATTTACAATATACAAATAAGAAAAACATCATTTTCATGTTTGTTCAAAGTAATTTTCTCACATTAGCTATGTCCAAGTCTTATTTTCGTCCTTCTTTAATATTGTGGCTTTTATGTATTCTTGAATGCCAGGAGAGTTCCTGACTCTTTACTTCTAAACTAATTCCTTTAAAAGTGACAGTTTGATGTAATTGTTTGTATGAACTTGAAAGTTTTGAAGACTACAGTATGTAGTCAGTTTTATTTGTAAAAAACAAAAAAGGTTAGTGTGCATATAGGTAAATTATTTGATCTTTATAAACTTACTAACATTTTGATTACTTTTGAATCAAATTGTATGATTAGTAAGATAACATGAAACTATACATGTTTTACAAATATACAACTTTTAGTAAACTGATATTGTAAATGTAAGTTCTGTGGTAAACGATTGCATCAAGTTTTACATTTCTGCTGAATTATCAGGGTTTACTGTGTACAGCCACGGTATTATAGCATTACAAATATTTGCCAAACTATTGTACAATAGGGATGGGCGGATCGATACCAAAATATCGATATTTCGATCCAGGCGGCTCTTTTTAAAGTATCGATCCTTAAGCTTAAATATCGATACTTTTATTTAAATTAATATTTATGTATTTTCTGATATATTACTATATTTTTGTGCGCAACAGCTTTTCCTCCTTCTGTCTTCTGCCTTACAAAATATATTATTGTGGCCACGCCCCCAGACAAACCGGAAGTCAGCCATTTTGACAGGAAGGTGGGAAAATGCTGAGTCAGCGTTTTCGCTGACGTCGCATTTTAACGAACTCCTCCTAGGGCGTTTCACCAAATGAGCTCCAAATCGCTCCAGCTCATCTCGAGATGTGGGGCATCAAAAGTTATCCAAATTTTTTGGCTAAGTTTTACGGTTTGTGTGCGGCGAAGCCGCAATCTTTACCAAGAATTTTGCAACTTATCGTAAACAACAAAATGCTCCCATTCGCACAAACAAACTATACATTTTATTGACCTTTCACCCCCGGACACAACAAATGTGAAAACGTGACATTGGGCGCGACAGCGCCCCTCTAGGCTGAGAACAAAAAATGCATTATCTGAAAAAAATAGTTTCTCGGAAATGGATGAAATTCGGCACAAAAATAGTTGATAGCATCCCGATCAAAAAAGCCAATGAGACCCATACCGTATTTTGTACGGTGTTGCCATGGTGACGCCCAGGGCCCCCATGTTATCCTAATGGGACTGACACATAAATCTCACATTATACACAATCAGCGTTAGCGCCCTCTGTAAGGAGCTTGTGGACAGTGGTCATAGAAGTACGGCCCGTCAGGGCCGTCCGATGCTGCTTGTGAAAGAAAAAGATTTGGGAAATAAAAATGGCGCGACAGCGCCACATACAAAAGTCAAAATACATTACGCCTATGGAGAAGGGTTCAACGTCAACTTTGTCGTAGAGCGGCGGGATTCGGTACAGACATTCGTCAAGTGACGACAAACAAAAAATATTATGGTGACCACGCCCTTGACAAACCGGAAGTCCGCCATTTTGACAGGAAGTCTGGAAAATGCAGAGTCAGCGTTTTCGCTGACGTCGCATTTTAATGAACTCCTCCTAGGGCGTTTCACCAAATGAGCCCCAAATCACTCCAGCGCATCTCCAGATGTGGGGCATCAAAAGTTATCCAAATTTTTTTGCCTATGTTTTACGGTTTGTGTGCGGCGAAGCCGCAATCTGTACGAACAATTTTTCCATTTATTGTAAACTGCAAATTGCTCCCATTCGCACAAACAAACTCCGATTAAAAATCGGAAATATACATTTTATTGACCTTTCACCCCCGGACACAACAAATGTGAAAAAGTGACATTGGGCGCGACAGCGCCCCCTCTAGGCTGAGAACAAAAAATGCATTATCGGACAAAAATTAGTTTCTCGGAAATAGATAAAATTCGGCACAAAAATAGTTGATGGCATCCCGATCAAAAAGCCAATGAGACCCATACCGTATTTTGTACGGTGTTGCCATGGAGATGACCGAGGCCCCCCATGTTATCCTAATGGGACTGACACATAAATCTCACATTATACACAATTACAGTGCGTTACCGCCCTCTGTAAGGAGCTTGTGGACAGTGGTCATGGAAGTACGGCCCGTCAGGGCCGTCCGATGCTGCTTGTGAAATAAAAAAGATTTGGGGCGCGCTAGCGCCCTCTGCAGGTTCGAGCCATTATTCACATGGAGAGGCTAAACATGTAGTTTTGATGTTTACTAACAAAGATTTATGGCACATCAGGGCAATAAAATGTAGTAGGCACGTTAGTGCCCTCGGTACTGTTACAAAGGCGCTAAAGGAGGCACGGCCCGCGAGGGCCGTTCGATGCCGCTTGCGGCTTTAATGTTACTTTTATTCTTCTCCAAAAGAGCACCATAATAGTTAATTTTACTTGATCTTATAATCGTAGTTAATCTGTTCTTATATTGTTTGTAAGTACATTCAGCCTCTTTAGTCTTCTTTCGCAAGAAGTCTTTGTACAGTTTATTCTTCCTCTTACATGCTTTTTGAATTCCCCTCGTAAACCAGGGCTTTTCTGTAAATCTATGGTTTATAACTTTATTAACTAGAGGGCAGTGTTTTTCATACAAGGTAATAAAGATTTTGATAAATGCATCATATGCAGTATTTACATCTTCTATTGTTTGTAAACATTCCGGGCTTAGCTGGAGGCGGGAAGCTCGATTCCTATCTATTGCCATTGTAGCTGTTGTCATAGTAACGATAAACAAATATCTAACTGTTGTTGGAAATATCAGATAAACCTTATTTTATCGTCTCAAATGTCACTCCTCTTGTTCTGGCTCCTTAAGCCACAACAGGACCACATGTTTCAGTTGTAGTTTTACACTTAAAATCGCTAGTTTTAGTTTAATCTTATTTCTCTTGATCACGTCCTGCCTCCAGCTGATGTCACTGATGATGTCAGCAGTAGTGCTCCCTCTAGCGGACACAGATGGAACTATAGGCTGTATTTTAAACGAAGACATTTTCGTTTTTTATTACTTCAAACTCGTTTGGTGCAGTTTTTTATTATTTAATAGCCTTAACTAAATAACGTGCTAAGTCTACAGCCCACAGAGAATGTATTTAACCCTTTCTACTGAGTGAAATAATACAAATATTAAAGCCGCAAGCGGCATCGAACGGCCCTCGCGGGCCGTGCCTCCTTTAGCGCCTTTGTAACAGTACCGAGGGCGCTAACGTGCCACTACATTTTATTGCCCTGATGTGCCATTAATCTTTGTCAATAAACATGCAAACTACATTTTTAGCCTCTCCATGTGAATAATGGCTCAAACCTGCAGAGGGCGCTAGCGCGCACCAAATCTTTTTTATTTCACAAGCAGCATCGGACGGCCCTGACGGGCCGTACTTCCATGACCACTGTCCACAAGCTCCTTACAGAGGGCGGTGACGCGCTGTAATTGTGTATAATGTGAGATTTATGTGTCAGTCCCATTAGGATAACATGGGGGGCCTCGGTCGTCTCCATGGCAACACCGTACAAAATACAGTATGGGTCCCATTGGCTTTTTTGACCGGGATGCCATCAACTATTTTTGTGCCGAATTTTATTCATTTCCGAGAAAGTAATTTTTTTCTGATAATGCATTTTTTGTTCTCAGCCTAGAGGGGGCGCTATCGCGCCCAATGTCACTTTTTCACATTTGTTGTGTCCGGGGGTGAAAGGTCAATAAAATGTATATTTCCGATTTTTAATCGGAGTTTGTTTGTGCGAATGGGAGCATTTTGTCGTTTATGATAAGTCGCAAAATTCTTGGTAAAGATTGCGGCTTCGCCGCACACAAACCGTAAAACTTAGCCGAAAATTTGGATAACTTTTGATGCCCCACATCTCGAGATGAGCTGGAGCGATTTGGAGCTCATTTGGTGAAACGCCCTAGGAGGAGTTCGTTAAAATGCGATATCAGCGAAAACGCTGACTCAGCATTTCCCCACCTTCCTGTCAAAATGGCGGACTTCCGGTTTGTCTGGGGGCGTGGCCACAATAATATTTTTTGTTTGTCGTCACATGACGAATGTCTGTACCGAATCTCGTCGCTCTGCGACAAAGTTGACGTTGGCCCTCCTCCATAGGCGCAATGTATTTTCACTTTTGTAGGTGGCGCTGTCGCGCCATTTTTTATTTCCCCAATACGAAACACATATTTAAATGAATTTTTCACCGGACCTGAATTTTGGGCAAAGTTTGGTGAGTTTTCGACCATGTTCAGGGGGTCAAATTGCTGCTCAAAGAGCAGAAGAAGAAGAAGAAGAAGAATAAATAAAGAAGAATAATAATATTTTTTGCAAAAACAATATAGTCGCTTTCGCGACGACAACATATTATACATTTTTGGAAAGCTCTCAACCACCCCCACGCAGCCGTGTGGGTCCGAGGTGGATGACGAGCGCTTCGCGCTCGTCATCCACTTCCGTATGACAGTTGGCCATATACCCCCATTCATTTTCATGCAATTATAAGTATACAGGGCCCACACCAGAGGTGTGGGCAGTCACTGTTTTACACGGTGAGTTTACGGTTGACATGGGGACAGCGCTTCGCGCTGTTTTCGTGCGCTCCGCGCACTTAGGTACAGTGCGCTTCGCGCACTGCGTTGCGTTTACCCATTAATTTTCCTGCAATAACAAGTATAAAGGGGCCACACCAGAGGTGTGGGCAGTCACTGTTTGAGACGGTGAGGTTACGTTTGACTGGGGGACAGCGCTTCGCGCTGTTTTCGTGCGCTCCGCGCACTTAGGTACAGTGCGCTCCGCGCACTGCGTTGCGATTACAATAGGCCCTTGCGACGGCAGGCCGCTCGGGCCTAATAATAATAATATTTTTTGCAAAAACAATATCGTCGCTTTCGCGACGACAACATATTATACATTTTTGGAAAGCTCTTAACGACCCCCACGCAGCCGTGGGGGTCCGAGGTGGATGACGAGCGCTTCGCGCTCGTCATCCACTTCCGTATGTCAGTTGGCCATATACCCCCATTCACTTTCATGCAATAACAAGTATAAAGGGCCCACACCAGAGGTGTGGGCAGTCACTGTTTTACACGGTGAGTTTACGTTTGACATGGGGACAGCGCTTCGCGCTGTTTTCGTGCGCTCCGCGCACCTAGGTACAGTGCGCTCCGCGCACTGCGTTGCGATTACAATAGGCCCTTGCGACGGCAGGCCGCTCGGGCCTAATAATCAGGCTAACGGATTAGCATCATTTATCTAAATCAGGTAAATGATGCAAATCTGGTCGTGACAGTCCCTTCAGTTCAGGGCTCTGGCGCTCCCTCCTGTGGACACATAGTAGAACTGCAGTTTCTTCAGCAATTTATTGTTTGTTTTAAATGTTTTTAAAGCCGTTTCCTTCATAACTTATACAGTAGTGTGTACATGAGAACATTTATCATTTACATTTGAAATCCCTGTGTTATTTTAAGCTTTGTTTTCTAAATAAATCTTTTAAATTCCATCTATCCATCCATTTTCTTCCGCTTTATCCGGGGCCGGGTCGCGGAGGCAGCAGTCTCAGCAGAGATGCCCAGACTTCCCGATCCACGCACACCTCCTCCAGCTGTTCTGGGGGACCCACACCTCCTCCAGCTGTTCTGGGGGGACCCTGAGGCGACACCAGGCCAGCTCGGAGACATAGTCCCACCAGCGTGTCCTGGGCCTCCCACGAGGCCTCCTCCCAATAGGACATGCCTGGAGCACCTCCCGAGGGAGGCGACCAGGAGGCATCCGGAACAGATGCCCTAGCCACCTCAGCTGGCTCCTTTCGACGTGAAGGAGTAGCGACTCTACCCCGAGCTCCTCCCGGGTAACTGAGCTCCTCACCCGATCTCGGAGGGTGCGCCCAGCCACCCTGCGAAGGAAACTCATTTCGGCCGCTTGTATTCGCGATCTTGTCCTTTCGGTCATTACCCAGATCTCATGACCATAGGTGAGGGTGGGAACGTAGATCGATCGGTAAATCGAGAGCTTTGCCCCCTGACTCAGCTCCCTCTTCACCACAACAGTCCGATACAGCGACCGCATCACTGCTGACGCTGCACCGATCCGTCTATCCATCTCACGTTCCATCCGTCCCTCACTCGTGAACAAGACCCCGAGATACTTGAACTCCTCCACTTGAGGTAAGGACTCCCCACCGACCTGAAGCGGGGAAGCCACCTTTTTCCGGTGGAGAACCATGGCCTCAGATTTGGAGGTGCTGATCCTCATCCCGGCCGCTTCACACTCGGCTGCAAACCGCCCAGTGCGCGCTGGAGGTCCTGATTTGATGGAGCCAACAGAACAACATCATCTGCAAACAGCAGAGATGAGATCCTGAGGTTCCCAAACCGGACGCCCTCCGGCCCCTGGCTGCGCCTAGAAATTCTGTCCATAAAGGTAATGAACAGAACCGGTGACATAGGGCAGCCCTGGCGGAGACCAACACGCACCGGAAACAAGTCTGACTTACTGCCGGCAATGCGAACCAAGCTCCTGCTGCGGTCATACAGGGAACGGACAGCCCTTAGCAGAGGGCCCCGGACCCCATACTCCTGGAGCACCCCCCACAGGGCACCACGAGGGACACGGTCGAACGCTTTCTCCAGATCCACAAAGCACATGTGGACTGGTTGGGCGAACTCCCACAAACCCTCGAGCACCCGATGTAGGGTATAGAGCTGGTCCAGTGTGCCATGACCGGGACGAAAACCGCATTGTTCCTCCTGAATCCAAGGTTCGACTATCGGCCGGATCCTCCTCTCCAGCACCCTGGACTGTGTAACAAAAACATCTTTGGTTGAGCCCCTGCCCCTTTTGCTCCATGCCCCTGAACTGCCCTTTTCCTTCCATACCTTTTATTTATTTGTATTATATTGTGTTTATCCAAAGCTTTGCCACGGTCCTTATCATTGGTTTTGCCCCAATAAGCCTTATTAGCTTATATTAATAAATCAAATCCTAAATGAACACGCCCCTCGTTAGTTCATCGTGTGTTTTCAAAGTCCCGCCCACCGGCCCTGCAGCAGAGAGCGGCGCTCAGAGAGAGGAGGAAGTGAGAGCAGAGGCCTCTCCTGCACAGACAACGATCTCCACACCTTGTGCTTAAGAGTTGGGGGGTGATGTAGTGCCCTTTGGATTTTTGAGCCCCTGCCCCTCTGTAGCTCTCTGCACGACCCTGGGGCTGAGCCTGACTCCAGGGTCATCATTACACTCTAAATTTGATCAATGAGCTGATGTTATAAAGTCAGACTCTGCTCCTCTGGCTCTGAACACAAATCAGAGGTTATTATTGTGCACTTTTGATACAGCGACGTGAGCGCGGCTGAACCTAAAGCAAAAGAACAGAGCGAGTCCTCCAGCAGCGAGACAAAGTCTGGACGAGGAAATGAAGCACAACAGCGGAAAAAAGTTCACTTAAGTCATGAGCGCGTTGCCCTTCTCTCACGTCGTGGGCATCCGTCTGATAATCAGCTCAACTTTAACATTAACTGTGTTGGAGATAGAAGCGGCTCTAGGATGCAGAGAGTGAGGGGAGATTACGACGTAAAGAGCAGAGCCACACATTCACGAGGACCTGCTCCTCTGGCCTCATGTCCTCCCGGTGTGGTGTATTGCAGTAGTAAACAGTACATGTCTGTGACCGACCACTAGGCGGTGCTATTGAATGTGATGCTGTTGGGTAAATGTGCCGACCACCAGTAAACTACCACCGGACTCGAGCTGCCTGTCTCAGCCTCTTATTTATGATTTCTACGTATACATTAGTAACCCACAGTAAGACTTGACTATCATAGAACATCAAGCTACAACATGGTGTCAGACGTTCGGCTGCCGAGTGAAGAAAGACAACGGAGCGAGTAAGCTAACTCAAGACTAGCCCAAAGCTAACAGTTGCTAACAAGAGCGAGCATGGAGCAGTTCAAGCCGCCGTCGCCGCTCGTACTCACCGGCAATTTGTCTGAGGCATGGCGCAGATGGGAGCAAGATTTCAGCTCTACAAGACAGCGACAGGTGCGTTGGAGAAGGACGAAGAGATTAAAATAGCCATCCTTCTTCACTCCATCGGCGAGGAGGCTCTAGAAGTGTATAACACACTCACCATCACCCCAGCCGGAGACGCATTGACAGTGGATGAAGTCCTACAAGCGTTCAAAACATACTGTAGCCCACAGAAAAATATTGTTTTTGAGCGCCATCAGTTTTGGTCTCACCCGATGCCGCCAGGAATTACAGTGGACAGGTACATCACAGAACTACGGCAAAAGAGCAAAGAGTTTGGTCAAAATACGGATGATATGATTAGAGACAAACTGGTATTCAGCATAAATGATTCACGTCTGAAAGAGAGACTGCTTCGCGATAAAGAGCTCACTCTGAACAAAGCTATTGAAACATGTAGGTCAGCAGAGTTGGCCAAGGCGCAAATTCAGGCGATGCAGACAACTCCTGTCATCCAAGATGCTTCGGTGGATGCATTGAAAAAAGCAACCGGACACGCACGACCAGGATACAACAGAAACAAAACCTTCAGCAACAAGCAAACAGTTTGTACAAAATGTGGAAATAAACACGAGCCTAAGCAATGTCCAGCTTATGGAGCAACGTGTCACAAATGCGGAAAGAGTAATCACTTCTCAAAGGTATGTCGAACAAATACTGAGAAAAACAGTAGCTACAAGAAAACAAAGACTGTGAATAACATTGAGACAGAAATGGACACTTTGTACATTGGCATGGTGTGCAATGACAAAAGTGAGGCGAAGAGCTGGAATGAAACAGCCACAATTAAAGGTGTGCCTATCACTTTTAAACTTGACACAGGCGCTGATGCAAATGTGCTTCCCAAGTACATATACCACAAGCTACCGGGTCCCATTCAACTACAACCACAAAAACTGTGCTAGTAGCTTTTGGTGGAGCCCGTATACATGCAGATGGTATTGTATCTCTTAAATGTAAAATTACCAAATGCAATGCTGTGCTTGACTTTCTTGTGTCTAAACAAGCTGATAAGGCGATCCTAGGTGGACAAGCTTGCGAGGAGCTGCAGCTGGTGAAGAGAGTAGAAACACTCACAGCCAAGTCACTAAAGCTGAGCAAGCCACCAGCCACCAAAGAGGAACTTGTGGAGAAATACACAGAGGCGTTCACAGGTTTAGGTGAGTTTCCTGGGGTTCACCACATACATATCGACCTCACACCTGTCATTCACGCATGCAGAAATGTACCTCTCTCTATAATGGACTCGCTTAAAAGACATTAAAAGACTTGGAGGACAGAGATGTAATAACTCCTGTCAATGAGCCCACAGACTGGGTGAACAGTCTTGTCGCTACACAGAAGAAGAACGGTACACTAAGGGTGTGTTTGGACCCTTGTGACCTGAATCAAGCAGTCAAACGCCAGCACTACTCCATTCCCACACATGAGGACGTCCGCGGCAGACTTGCAGGGAAATCCGTCTTCACCATTTTGGACGAAAAGGATGGATACTGGCAGATCAAACTGGATGAGTCATCTTCAAAGCTATGCACTTTCAACACACCGTGGGGCGGGTATCGCTTCCTCCGACTTCCATTTGGGATCAAATCAGCCAGCGAAGTGTTTCAACAAAAGAACTGTGAAACATTTGGTAACATCCCTGGTGTTTTATCATAGCAGATGACATGATTATTACAGCAGAGTCAGAGCGTGAACATGATGAAATCCTACAGAAAGTCATGGAGAGAGCAAAAGCAGCAAATGTGAAGTTTAACAAGGACAAGATTCAGTACAAAGTTGACACTGTGAAATACATGGGACTTGTCATCACAGCAGCAGGTCAGAAAGCTGATGACACAAGATCAAAGCCATAGTCAACATGCCACCCCAGAGGACAAACAAAGTCTCCAACGCTTACTGGGAATGACAAAGTTCCTAGCGCAGTATATACCAAATGAAGCATCACTTACTGCACCCTTGAGACAACTACTAAAGAAGGACTCAAAACGGCCCTTACGCAAGCTCTTGTTCTGAGATTTTATCACCAAAAGAAACCATTAACACTGCAGCTGACTCTTCAAAAGATGGACTTGGTGCGTGTCTACTACAAGAAGGTCGCCCTGTGTGCTATGCGTCACGAGCACTCACAGACACTGAAAAAAGGTACGCACAAATAGAAAAAGAGTTGCTTGCCATTGTGTTTTCTGCCAAAAGATTCCACCAATACGTTTATGGAAGACCAGTGACAGTCCAGTCCGATCACAAGCCTCTTGAAGTGATAGTGCGCAAACCACTATGCAAAGCACCAGCAAGGCTGCAAGGAATGCTCCTTCAACTACAGAGGTATGACCTCACTGTCATATACACACCTGGCAAACACATGTACATCGCTGATGCACTTTCACGAGCCATAACAAGCAGTGTAAATGACAATGCTAATGAAAACTACTGTGAAGAGAAGGTTGTGTATGCTTTAGAGGCCACAGATGCCTTGAGTGAGGACACACTCAGCCAACTGAAAGCGGCAACTGCAGCAGACAGTGTGCTACAAGCTGTGCGTGAAAGACACATGAATGGCCCACAAAAAGGAAAAGTTTGACAAAACACTCCACAGCTATTGGCCAATGCGACACGATATCAGCATTCAAAAGGACATTGTTATGGTCGGAGACAAAATCGTGATACCGCAGAACTTCAGGAAGGTTATCTTGGAGAAGTTGCATTTAGCTCATCAGGGAGTACAGCGCACAAAAGCCAAAGCTCGCAAAGTACTGTACTGGCCCGGAATGGCACATGATATAGAGACTATGATCGAGAAATATGCACAGTGCCAACAAATGCAACCAAGGAACCAACCAGAGCCACTTGTCCCACACCCAATTCCAGAGTTACCATGGATGAAAATTGGAGCGGACATTTTTGAGCTGAATGGTCAGGCATATCTGTTATTAGTTGACTACTTAACAACATTTCCTGAAGTGCTCAACCTTCCAAACAAAACAGCCTATGCAGTGATTCAGAAGATGAAATCTGTCTTTGCAAGACACGGGATTCCCAAAGAGATAGTGAGCGATCATGTTCCTTAAGCCAGCTACGAAATGAAATTATTTGCAGCTTCATGGGAAATAAAGCTCACCTTCTCAAGTCCAGGTTTCCCTCTTCAAATGGAATGGCTGAGCGTGCCATTAAGACTGTCAAACATGCTCTGAAGAAAGCAATGCAGACTGGTACAGACCCACATCTAGTGTTGTTGTCCCTGAGAACACTCCAGTTACAGGACTAAACATGTCTCCAGCACAAATGTTGATGGGTAGAGTCCTACGCAGCACACTACCATGTTCTAGTGCTGTTCTCAACAGCCAACCGCTCAAAACATTCACAACAAAATAAAGACATGCAGTCCCGCCAAAAACAACACTTTGACCAGCGTGCAAAGTTACTACCAGTGTTAACACCAGGCAACACAGTGCACATGCAAACACAGCGTGGTTGGGAGCCAGCCGTTGTCATCCGCCAAAGAGAGGAACCGCGCTCCTACACCGTGCAGACTCCAGCAGGAAGGATGCTCAGGAGAAACAGAAGACATCTGAGGAAAATTCATCCGAGTCTGTTTAAAGACATCTCTGGTGATGAACAATCTGACTCAGAAGACCAATGTCCAATGGAGCCAATGGGACAAATGTTTCTCCTCCTGCAACTCTGGACAGCACACCTACCTGCTACACTCACAGTGGCCGGGCAATCAGGTGCCCTGCCAGGTACAAGGACGATTAAATGGACAGTTCCAGTAAATAGTCCACGATTTTTCTGTTTATTGTGTTTACAATACATTGTTAGAAAAAAAAAAGTAAGTGAAGAGTTAACAAAACATTGTAAAAAGGTTTTACATATGTCAAAATGTTTACGAGTTAGTTCATATTGCACTATGCAAGTACAGTGCGTTCATTAAAGAAAAGCTTTAATATGTTTAGAAAGTTATGCACTTTAAAAAGAAAATTACACTATGAGTCAAAGGTATGAAAGTATTTCATGCTGGAAAAGAGGGATGTGGTGTATTGCAGTAGTAACAGTACATGTCTGTGACCGACCACTAGGCGGTGCTATTGAATGTGATGCTGTTGGGTAAATGTAGCCTGGGGAGACCAGAATGATTCTCCTCTGTATTTTTTATCCAGTGGGGGATCAGTCTGGTCACCCCGCCCTCGTTCGCGGCTTCCGCAAAATCAATCCGTTCACGTGCAATCAGATTCGTTTATTTGCCGTGACATATTGTTAGCGAGCAGCGTCACTCACGGGACGCGGAAGTTCCTCAATAACAATCTACGAACGACGCACGAAAGAGAGAAAGCGAGTCTCCAATCGGCGGTAAATGACCAAAAACACATCGACAGTAGGTGAGTTTCGTGAGTCAAAATCCTGCGCAAATATTAACGCAAACCGCTAATAACACCACATCAATGGCAGACGCCCGCCCTTCGCTGATTGGTTTACTCCACTTCCTGTTTGCTTGCGTATGTACCGCTGTGGGAAATGGATTTGACGCAACGGTGACCAGACTCACTCGCTGGTACAGCGGTGACTCTGGATTTTTCCAGGTTAGGGTAAATGTGCCGACCACCAGTAAACTACCACTGGACTCGAGCTGCCTGTCTCAGCCTCTTATTTATGATTTCTACGTATACATTAGTAACCCACAGTAAGACTTGACTATAGAACATCAAGCTACAACACCCGGGGTCGACATAAACCGTCTCACGGAGGCTCCTCGGTGCCGCTGGGGTTAAAGGCAGGTCCACACAGCACCTTCACCGCAGCCCAAGCCTGCTGTTCCGTTCGCTCAGACGCAGTTGTGAACAGAAAATTGCACATTAGCATGTGCACGCGCGTTTATAATGTGTGTTATGTTGTCTAATCGCTAAGCCCCTGGGACAAATGTCTGGCGCCGCCGCTGTGGAAAAGCAACAATAACAACAAAAAAGCGACAAAACGTGTTTAAAGAGTGATGAAAATGCAACAAGAAAGCCATGAAGGAGCTGCGGCAACGCGACAAAAAGGTTTTGTAGGTCTTACACCGGCCTGTAGTCTGTAAGCTCCAGTCGAGAAGCTTTTAGATTTGGGTAAAACTGAGCTGGAGAAAATTTCCAAAACTTTTTCAAAATGTTTCAGAATTTAAAAAACAAAAGTTTATAAAAAAAAATCCAAACCGTCTCCCACAAAGGAAATGACCATATTTGGATCACAGCCTTTCGTGCTACACGTGGATACCAAACATAATATTTATGATTAATAGCGTGGGAAAGACCACTGAGCGACATTTTCAAAAGTTTACCAATTTTTCCCCCAAATCTTCAAAACAATTGTTTTTCTAAGTTGTAGTTATATATATATAATATATATATATATATATATATTTATTAAGTTATATCTATTTAATCATATTGTTGACAAGGCAACTTCGCCCAAAGACGTGTCTTTTTTTTATTTTTTTTATTTTTATGTTTACGTTGATTTAAAGCTTACACTGAATGAAGGATAACTGAAATAGCCAAAGGGCAACAACATTAACTCACACATAAGCCTTCTGATAAACAAAAACAAAAACGACATCGACAACAAAGAAGCAAAAGAAACAATAACAAAACAAAACAGCCAAAGATGCGGGTGTATGCTTGATCCCCGTAGCACCCACTGGTGTAGTGTTTCATCCATAGACTGTTATAAAGAACCTTTGTGAATGTTGTAGTACTGAAACATTGCCTCTTGATGTCACCGTGGAGTCGGTTTTGAACTGTGTTTCGAAGCTTCGGCACTCGCTTCAAATGCTTTGGTGTTTCTTGAAGCTTCATGTTGCCCATCCCTACTGATTATTGAGTGAAGCATTTTCCAGATTGAGGCTCTGTTTATGTTATCAGAATAGAGACACCTTAAAGTTAGCATCAAAAAGAATTGTGTAATGTACAAATAAAGTAAACAGTTTATTTGTAATAATTTGTGTGTGTGTTCACAGTAATCTGGGTCAATCAGGGATTCAGGGAAATTTTCTTGGTGTGATGGATGGACAAACAACATGTCTTTGAAAGTCTCCAATGTGTTTGCAAGCTTAGCAGCTTTAGCATTAACATTAAATGTACTCAAATACACCAACGGGTTTAACAAGATTTGCCTCTGTTTTCGGTGTTCATTCATTTTAAAGCCATATTTCATGAATAAAAATAAGAGCTCTGACACATTAAAACTCACCTTAATGTATACTGTATATATACACGAATATGAAACCTTTATTGTCCACCAATGGACAATGGACAACAAGACACATGAAAACACATCAATAAAGTACACTTTAACCTTTAATAATAAAGCTGAAATAAGCTGTTTTGAAGAAGATCTTTATTTCTATAGCGCCTTTCACAGACATACTCTCAAAGCGCTTTACATGAGACAATCACATTCACTCCACACTCAGTGGTGTTCAGACTGACAGAAGTAGTGCCAGTCTGTAGGAGCCATTTTGACTGTCCTGTGTATGTGTGCCTCCTGCCTCTATGGGGCACTGTGGGTCTTTTCTTGTAAGGAGACACACCTGTTATAAGGACAGGAAATTGGCACCAGGTGTTGCAAGGTGAGGAGGCGATATGATTTTTGACTGTGTCATACTCAGAGTTCTTTGGTTTGTGCAAAAGGTGAGCTAAAATAAATAATTGTTTGAATGACACCAATGGACTCTTTTGGTATTCTTGAAGACACGCGTGCTTAAAGAACCTTTGCACACCTTCAACCAATAGTGGCTATTAGCACAGGGCATTTAGCCACTACACACTGCATCCCTATTAATATGGGCTGTTGAACCACTTTGCTCCTCTCCATGTCTTTGTATCTTTATTGAGTAGAAAACTATATTGATAATTCAGCATTTTTGAGAGTATGACTTATTTAGATGGATAACATCAGTTGCATAATTGTCATTTTATTTCAGTGAAGCAGCTATGCTAACGAAGAAATATTGGGCAGAAAAGTTATTTTATTTGCCTTTTTAAGCTGCTGGAGCAGTTCATGGTCCAGCACAGAGGGAGGAGATGTAGAGGCGGAGCCAGGAGCTCACAGAGGAGAAGGAGTTCTATGGAAGATTTTTTACGTCATCAGAATGTGAATTTTGAATATCAGTGAATTTTCTGCTTTGAATATTTTTTTAATACTGACATGTTTGAATATGTTTTGTCCTCGAATTTCAGATACTGAATATTCAACACATAATTAAAAGTGTCAACAGTCTAAATTCACAGTTAAAAAATTATCAGTAGAAAAAAATTAAATGGCAAAATTCCCCCTTAAAATATTCAATGTTTAAAGAATCAAGCCCTTAAATTCAACAGTCGAAATTCAGAGAGTGAAATTCACAGCGAAATATTCCCACAGAACATCCTGGACACAAAGACCTGAACAATCGAGCCAGAGTCGAGCCACATTCTGGTTCATCAGCAAGCAGTGCAAGGGACCAATCAAATTCTTAGATTTGACTTGTCAACTCCTCTTTCCTCATCTGTAAGTCCCGCCCACTAAAGACACACACCAACAGGAACATCCTGCGTCTCGGCTCTCAGTCATCCAGGATCGATTGCTCAGGCCTGGATGTCAGGATGTTCTGTGTGAATTTCACTCTCTGAATTTCTACTGTTGAATTTAAGGGCTTGATTCTATAAATATTGAATATTTCAAAGGGGATTTATGTGTTTGAATTTTTTATTGCAAATGTTACACTTTAGACTGTTGAATTGGATGTATTGAAAATGAATAAAGGTGAATTTCTCATTTTCAATTTAAAACCCTGAGCAGTGAATATTCAGTGACTGAAAAAAAATTCAAACATGTTATTTCAATGTTAAAAGATTCAAAGCATAAATTTCACATTTTGATGAAAACCTTCCATAGAGTTCACGGTCCAGCACAGAGTGAGGAGGTGGAGAGGCTGAATGAGGAGAGAGAAATTACGCACGCACAAATCTATTTACATACAGACAAATGTTTTTGAAACAATAAGATACAGGACTCCCCTGGAAAAGAGATTCATCATTTTTAAATCCAGGCTCAAGACACATTATTCAGACTGGCTTTTAACACTCACTTGAGTACACTTTATCTGTTTTATTGTTTGAGTGTATGAATGTTTTTAATTGATTGATGTCAGTCGGATTTCAAATAAAAAACTAATTAAAAGTAATTTTCTCATAAAAGACTTTCCAGAGGTTTCTACATCAGTGATATTTTATTTAGGCACATATCACTGGGCCTCGAGGACCGAGCTTCGTTCTGTCATGTTGTTTGTGAAATGTGGGAATGACAAATACTTTGAACTTGACTGTGTGTGGCACATGCATGTTCTGCACTAAAAACACCTTTCCTGTCTATTCCATGTTTTTAACGCTAACAAACGCCAAATAGCGCCACCATCTGGACTCATTTATACAAAGATAAAATGTCTCAATGTTTATGTTTTCTTGTTTTTCTTTATTTTATTTTTAATTTACGGTAAATTAATCATAGCCTCAGACTTCCGGGCAGGGTTAGGGTTTAATATGCAACAGGAGAAAAGGGTCTTCCATAAACAAAGTACCTGAACCACTGGAGAGCCACACCCCGACCTAATTGGCTCGTCTTGATTAAACCACTTGAAATGACCAGGGAGAGTCAGATGATCTATTTAAAGTTTATTTGAGTTCAACGTAACAGAAGGTAACATGTGAACAAACAGTAATGTAGGTTTTACTTATTCAGGATTAAGTTTTACAATGACACAAACAGATTAAAGGGACGAGATGGAAGTTTTTTAACTCGCCACTGCCACTCAGGTCTTGCGTGTAACTGCAGTCTCTGTTAAGCTCGTGCATGATGGAGACAGTGCAGGAGTTTAGCGGCAGTTTGTGGTGAAAAGGTCTGGGCTCATTCTTCTCGACGACATTGCTGGAGCATGGGGAGGAAAATACATCATTCCATCTAGTCCCTTTAAAATGTGACTCACAGGTCAGAGGCGGAGTACTGCACCTCAACTTCTACTGTGAGAGGCTACAGATACAGACGGCGTCTCTGGAATCGCCCACATATAGAAGGAGCAACGTCTCCGTCACATCAGCTCTCGTCCATTGAAATGAATGAGGAAAGATCGTCTAAATAAAATGTTTTTTTTTTTTGCCCTATTCGTTTAAAATAACACACACAAAACCTTAACACAAAATCCCCAAACCAACAACATCACACTGAATAAATCAATAATTCACACCTTTAAATATGATTAAGATAAAACAGAGAAACATAAACAGGATCATGGAAATGGCCGCTGGTATTTTGGGTTTGGTAAAGGAGGTGCTGTGGCCTGATCTTTGCATGTGGCTTTAGTCACATACGTCCTTTCCAACGCAATATTTAAATATGCATCGGGAAATAAAGGTAACATTGATCAGTGTGAAAAGGGCTCGTTCCTTTAGGGAGAATTCAAATGTAGCTGCTCCTGTAGTCAAATAAAGCCAGAGGCAGCTTTTGTTTAAACCAACCTTTACTCAACTCTTTAGTGAACGAACTCTAGGTTTAAGCCTATTTTATGTTTTTATGTTACTTTTGTGTATATTTCAGAACCATAAACAGAGATTTACCGTTTTTGTTTTGGAATCTGATTGTCTTTCAAACCAGCTCCTCTGAAACACCGACTAAACATGAATATACAGCGCCCCTGCTGTCACAGTTCAACACTGACACCTTTAGAAGCTTCATACACAGGATTATTCCTTGTTTTCGACTCATTTTCATCTCGTTTTTGTCGCTTCTTGTCCAGTTTTTGGGTAATGACAAACTGGAGGAAATCTGCTCCGTTTAGGTGCAGGTTAAGAGGTTTTTTATCTTTTCAAATTGCCGATCATTAAACATTTACTACAGTAGTCACGGTAACACATTTGAAGTTCGATATATTGAGGCAGGAAAGTATCGCGATAAACAATATTATTGACTCTATCGATACTTTCAACTCATCAGATCCTAAAATACCACACAAGCTGCAATAAACATACAATATAATGTAACTCAATTTGCTTCAGTTAGAAATCAGAGTTTTACAATGAAAAAAATATGGGGGAAATGCTTTAAATGTATAGACGATAAATATCGAGCCCTAAAAGTATCGTTTATCTGTTATTTATTGAACGATAAGTCGATATAGTAATTATCGTGACAGCCCTACATTATAGTAAAGGTTTCAGTCATGGTTTGAAAGACAATCAGATTCCAAAACAAAAATACGGTAAGTCTCTGTTTTATGTTTCTGAAATGATGTGCAAAAGTCTACAACATAAAATATGTATAATAGGAGAGCAAACATGTGACCGATTACAAAGAAGGGTAATTCTCACTTTCGGACGATTAAATGATCTTTTTTGCCCTTTTCACCGCACAGCATCGTCCTATGTTTTTCATTTAGCTGTTTCACCCACTCAGTCCATTCTGCATTTACTGGTCTCTGACTTCAACACAAGAAACATATTTAAAAATAACACACACAAAACCTTAACACAAAATCCCCAAAACCAACAACATCACACTGAATAAAACAATAATTCACACCTTTAAATATGATTAAGATAAAACAGAGAACATAAACAGGATCATGGAAATGGCCGCTGGTATTTGGGTTTGGTAAAGGAGGTGCTGTGGCCTGATCTTTGCATGTGGCTTTAGTCACATACGTCCCTTTCCAACGCATATTTAAAATATGCATCGGGAAATAAAGGTAACCATTGATCAGTGTGAAAGGGCTCGTTCCTTTAGGGAGAATTCAATGTAGCTGCTCCTGTAGTCAAATAAAGCCAGAGGCAGCTTTTGTTTAAACCAACCTTACTCGAGTTTAACAGCGTTTCTTTAGAAACGACTGGAAACTCACGTTCAAACAGTGAAGGACGCCATTTTATTTACTTTGAGTAAAAGTACAAGATACGAGGAATAACACATTAATCTCCAGTAAAGCAAAAAGTATCAGATTAAAATTTCTAACTGCAGTAAAAGTGAAAAAGTTTCACTTGCAAGGTCTTAGAGTACCTTTGCAGGGCTATAATGGGTCTAAACCCAGGGCTATAATGGGTCTAAACCCAGGGCTGTAATGGGTCTAAACAGGCTGTAATGGGTCCTAAAACCAGGGTTATAATGGGTCTATAGCCAGGGCTGTATGGGTCTAACCAGGACGATAATGGGTCTAAACCAGGGCTATAATGGGTCTAAACAGGGCTTGTAATGGGTCTAAACCCGGACTAAAAATGGGTCTAACCAGGGCTGTAATGGGTCAACCGAGGACTATAATGGGTCTAACCAGACCTGAATGGGTCCTAACCAGGACTATAATGGGTCTAACCAGGACTATAATGGGTCTAAACAGGACTGTAATGGGTTCCTAAACCAGGACTATAATGGGTCTAAACCAGGAATCTATAATGGGTCTAAACAGGACTGTAATGGGTCCAAACAGGACTATAATGGGTGCTAAACCAGGACTATAAGGGTTCTAAACAGGGTTATAATGGGTCTAAACCAGGACTGTAATGGGTCTAAACCAGGACCTGTAATGGTCTAAACCAGGACTATAATGGGTTCTAACCAGGACTGTAATTGGGTCTAAACCAGGACTATAATGGGTCTAAAAGGGCTGTAATGGGTTAAACCAGGAACTATAATGGGGTCTAAACCCAGGACTGTAATGGGTCTAAACCAGGACTATAATGGGTCTAAACAGGGTTAATTGGGTCTAAACCAGGGCTTGTAATGGTTCTAAACAGGACTATAATGGTCTGAAACCAGGGCTGTAATGGGTCTAAACGCAGTTGCTATAATGGTCTAAACCCCAGGACTTAATGGGTCTAAACCAGGACTATAATGGGTCTAAACCAGGACTGCAATGGGTCTAAACCAGGACCTATAATGGGTTCTAAACCAGGGCTGTTATGGGTTCTAAACCAGGGCTGTAATGGGTCTATAAACCAGGGCTGTAATGGGTCTTAAACCAGGACTATAATGGTCTAAACCAGGACGATAATGGGTCTAAACCAGGGCTAAATGGGTCTAAACCAGGACTATAATGGGTCTAAACCAGGCCTATAATGGGTCTATAACCAGGACTATAATGGGTCTAAACAAGGGCTGTAATGGGTCTAAACCAGCGGCTGTAATGGGTCTAAACCAGGACTATAATGGGTCTATAACCAGGGCTGTAATGGTCTACCAGGACTATAATTGGTCTAAACCAGGGCTGTAATGGTCTAAACCAGGGCTGTAATGGTCTAAACCAGGACTATATGGGTCCTAATACCAGGAATGTAATGGGTCTAAACAGGGCTATAATGGGTCTAAACAGGGCTGTAATGGGTCTAAACCAGGACTAATAATGGGTCCTAAAACCAGGGATGTAATGGTCTAAAACCAGGACTATAATGGGTTAACAGGGCTATAATGGGTCTAAACAGGACTATAATGGGTCTAAACCAGGACCTGTAATGGGTCTAAACCAGGACTGTAATGGGGTCTAAACCAGGACTGTAATGGGTCTAAAACGCAGGGCTGTAATGGGTCTAAACAGGACTATTAATGGGTCTAAACAGGACTATATGGGTCCTAAACAGGACTGTAATGGGTCTAAACCAGGACTAATAATGGGTCAAACCAGGACTATAAATGGGTCCTAAACCAGGACTGGTAATGGTCTAACCAGGACTATAATGGGTCTAAACCAGGGCATGTAATGGGTCCTAAACCAGGGCTGTAAATGGGTCCGTAAAACGCAGGATATAATGGGTCTAAACCAGGGCTATATGGGTCTAACAGGAATATAATGGGGTCTGAAACAGGACTCTAATGGGTCCAACCAGGGCTATATGGGTCTCAACCAGGACTGTAATGGGTCTAAACAGGGCTGTAATGGGTCTAAACCAGGGCTATAATGGGTCTAAACCAGGGCTATAATGGTCTAAACCAGGACTCTAATGGTCTAAACCAGGACTTAATGGGTCTAAACAGGACTGTAATGGGTCTAACCAGGACTGTAATGGGTCTTAACGCGGGACTATAATGGGTCTAAACCAGGACTGTAATGGGTCTAAAACCAGGACTTAATGGGTCTAACCAGGACTCTAATGGGTTAAACCCAGGACTGTAATGGGTCTAAACCGACTGTAATGGGTCTAAAACCAGGGCTGTAATGGGTCTAAACCAGGATGTAATGGGTCTAAACAGACTGTAATGGGTCTAAAACCAGGACTGTAATGGGTCCTAACCAGGATGTAATGGGGTTCTAAACCAGGACTGTAATGGGGTCTAAACAGGAAACTGTATGGGTTTCTAAAGCCAGGATGTAATGGGTCTAACTCCAGGACTGTAATGGGTCTAAAACAGTGACTGTAATGGCGTCTAACCAGGACTATAAGGGTTAACCAGGGCTATAATGGGTCTTAAACAGGGTATAATGGTCTAAACCAGGGCTATAATGGGTCTAAACCAGGACTAAATGGGTCTGTAAATGTCTTGCACACATACAAAGGGCTTATCTCACCGGCATAGAGACAGTTTTGGAGACCAAAAATAGAGTCACTTGCCTTGTCAGGGTGATCTCTCCGAGACGTCAACTGAAGAAAGGCGAGTCCTGTAAAAAACTAACAGTTTTCCAGCTGAGACTTTTTCAAGTGTACGCACGATCTCGAGCAGTTGTGGGCAACGTCCCTACAAAAAGTGTGGCCCTCAAACGTGATCGTTTCGGCAATTGTCTGAGACTGCCATGGAGACTCACCTCATCTCCAGAGACATAATACGTGACGCAGCGGCAATCGAGTCTCCAGACGCAGTGAGGTCAGCTCCTGGAGAGCCCACACGTGTATGGGGCTTGAAAAAGGTCGCGATCCCCCCCACCCACCAGTTGAGAAGGAGATGAATGCGCCAAGTTTGAATTTCCATCCATCTTAAAGCTTTTTTAAATACTTAAGAGGCCCTAAACCTAACCCGTATTAAGAGTCATCACCAACAAAAGAAGATCTAAAAATTGTCCTAAATCACATTCAGCTGCAGTTTTGGCTGAAATTGAACTGTATTCTTTTTTACTTGACTTGTTGCTATTTGAATGTACTTTGATAAGAGTTATATGAAATCTCTCTTTCTAATCACATCACAAGGCGCTGTGAGTGCAGCCTATTTGGAGATGGTGGTGGAGCTTTACGGTTTTTTGAGGAGTTTGTGGAGCGTGCCGTTGATCAGGGTGACGTTCACAGACAGACCTTGACTCTCCAGCTTCCCCTTCAGCGGGATCTGTGGACAAACAACAACAAGTCTGAGGACATTTAGGAAATAGGAAACTATCGCTTCCATTTTTTTTTCCTTTTGGAAATGATGTTCACACATCTGCAACTGGTTATTTTGGTAATTGATTCATCTGAGATTATTTGTTACAAATCATTGATGACAGGCTGTGACAGAAGCGAACTTGTAGAGGTACATACACACCTACCGCTTCTATTTGGTCGCTTGAAACGATTTGCGATTCTGAAATAAAAAAATCGTAGAGCTTTGCTGAGCATGAGATGTGAATGAAAACTCTTCATTATCTCTCCCTTTTTAATATGTAACTTTGTACAATGTATCTTCTATAGTTCTGTTCTGTATATGTCGTATAACTGTTGTGGGCGGTCACTTATGTGCATGTGACATGGATCACATTAAGACCAACTGGTTACCTCTCTGAATTAATAATCTGTGCCCGACCCGTCGGCTAAAGGCAAGGTGATGTCCCGATAATAATAAAGGGCTTTTGGCCTCGGATCGCCCTTCTTCCTCTCTAGCTTCAATTTTTGTACCCGGATCCTTGAAGACGCTGCGTTTTAGTCCATCTGCATTTACTGTCTCCTGACTTCAAACAGCAAGAAAACAGTATTTAAAAAGAAACACAACAAAACCTTAACAGCAAATCCCCAAAACCACAACATCACACTGAATAAAACAAATAATTCACACCCTTAAATATGATTAAGATAAACAGAGAAACATAAACAGGATCCATGGAATGGCCGCTGGTATTTTTGGGTTTGGTAAGGAGGTGCTGTGGCCTGATCTTTGCAGTGGCTTTTAGTCACATACGTCCCTTTCCAACGCAATATTTAAAAATATTGGAAAATAAAGGTAAACCAATTGAAATCATGGTGAAAAGGGCTCGTTCTGTTCAGGGAGAAATTAACAAATGTAGCTGCTCCTGTAGTCAATAAAGCCAAGGCAGCTTTTGTTTAAACCAACCATTAGTCGAGTTAACAGCGTTTCTTTAGAAAAAACGACTGGAAACTCACGGTTTCAAAACAGTGAAGGACGGCCATTTTCTTACTTGGAGTAAAAGTACAGATACGAGGATACAATTTTATTCCAGTAAAAGCAAAAGTAATCAGATTAAAATTCTAAACTGTAGTAAAAGTTTCCACTTGCAAGGTACTTAAGAGTAAAAAAGGTAAATTGGTCTCCAACTTTATAACGCTTTTTCCACCTTCAATTAGAAACCAAAGCACTTGAACAGTAAGGGAACCAGTTACCCCTTTACTACTCTCTCATTCATACACCAGTGTATGCAGACACTGAGGCAAGGAGGGGGAAGTGTCTTGCCAAAGACAGGTCTAAAAACCAGGACTATAATGGGTCTAAACCAGGACTATAATGGGGTCAAACCAGGACTATAATGGGTCTACCAGGGTAATAAATGGGTTAAACCAGGAATATAATGGGCCTAAACCAGCGACTATAAGGGTCTAAACCAGGACTATAATGGGTCTAGAACCAGGACTATATGGGTCTAAACCAGGGTTATAATGGGTCTAAACCAGGACTATAAAATGGGTCTAAAACCAGGACTATAATGGGTCTAAACCAGGGCTGTAAAATGGGGTCTAAAAGCCCAGTAGACTATAATGGGTCTAACGGACTAATAATGGGTCTAAACCAGGGTTATAAGGGTCTAACCAGGACTTAATGGGTCTAAACCAGGACTATATGGGTCTAAACCAGGACTATAATGGGTCTAAACCAGGGTTATAATGGGGTTCCTAAACAGGACTATAATGGGTCTAACCCAGGGTTTATAATGGGTCTAAACCAAGGACTATAATGGGTCTAACATCCCAGGACTAGTAAATGGTCTAAACCAGGACTTATAATGGGTCTAAACCAGGGTTAATATGGGTCTAAACCAGGACTATAATGGTCTAAACAGCTGTATGGGTCTAAACGCAGGACTATAATGGTCTAAACCAGTGGTTATAGGGTCCTATAAAAAACAAGGACTATAAATGGGTTCTAAACAGGACTATAATGGGTCTAAACCAGGACTAATAATTCGGGTCTAAACCAGGGCTAAATAATGGGTCTATAAAGGGTTATAATGGGTCTAAACCAGGACTATAATGGGTCCGTAAACCAGGACTATTATGGGTCTTAACCAGGGTTATAATGGGTCAAACCAGGACTATAATGGGTCTAAACCAGGACTATAATGGGTCTAAAACCAGGACTATAATGGGTCTAAACCAGGTTTAAATGGGGTCTAAACCAGGACCTTTAATGGGTCCTAAAACCATGGACTATAATGGGTCTAAACCAGAACTATAATGGGTCTAGAACAGGGCTGTAATGGGTCTAAACCAGGACTATAATGGGTCTAAACCAGGGTTTATAATGGGTGCTAAACCAGGACTATAATGGGTCTAAACCAGGACTATATGGGGTCTAAACCAGGGTATAATGGGTCTAACCAGGACTATATGGGTCTAACAGGACTATAATGGGTCTAAACCAGGGTTATAATGGGTCTAAACCAGGACTATAATGGGTCTAACAGGTTTATAATGGGTCTAAAACAGGACTATAATGGGTTCTAAACAGGGTTATAATGGGGGTCTAACGAGGACTATAATGGGTTAAACCAGGACTATAATGGGGTCTAAACCAGGACTATAAATGGGTCTAAACCAGGGTTATAATGGGTCTAAACCAGGAACTATAATGGGTCTAAAACCAGGGCTGTAATGGGTTCTAAACCAGGACTATAATGGGTTCTAACAGGGTTATAATGGGTCTTAAACCAGGACTATAAGGGTTCTAAACCAGGACTATAATGGGTCAAACCAGGGTATAATGGGTCTAAAACCAGGACTATAATGGGGTCTAAAACCAGGACTAATAATGGGTCTAAGACCAGGGTTATAATGGGTCCTAACGCAGGACTATAAGGTCTAAACCAGGACTATAATGGGTTCTAAACCAGGAATATAATGGGTCTAAACCAGGGAATAATGGGTCTAAACCAGGACTATAATGGGTTCAAACAGGGTCTATAATGGGTTCTAAACCAGGACTATAATGGTCTATAACCAGGACTATAAATGGGTCTAAACCAGGGTTATAATGGGTCTAACCCAGGACTATAAGGGTCCTAACAGGACTATAATGGGTTAGAACCAAGGGCTTATAATGGGTCTAAACAGGACTATAAATGGGTCTAAACCAGGACTATAATGGGTCTAAACACAAGGACTATAATGGGTCTTAATACCAAGGGACTATAATGGGCTAAACCAGGGCTATAATGGTTAACCAGGGCTTGTAATGGGTCTAAACCAAGGACTATAAGGGTCTAAACAGGGTTTATAATGGGTCTAAACCAGGGCTGTAATGGGTCTAAACCAGGACTATAATGGGTCTAACCAGGGTTATAAATGGGTCTAAACCAGGACTATAATGGGGTCTAAACCAGGACTATAATGGGTCTAAACCAAGGACTATAATGGGTCTAACCAAGGACTATAATGGGTCTAAAACCAGGACTATATATGGGTCTAAAACAGGGCTATAATGGGTCTAAACAGGGCTATAATGGCGTCTAAACCAGGTGTTATAATGGGTCTAAACCAGGACATAATGGGTCTAATAACCAGGGCATAATGGGTCTAAACAGGACTATAAATGGGTCTAAAACCAGGCACTATAATGGGGTCTAAGACCAGGACTGTATGGGTCTAAAACCAGGATGTAATCGGGTCCAAACCCAGGACTGTAATGGTCTAAACCAGGCTGTAATGGGTCTAAACAGGACTGAAATGGGTCTCCAGGACTGTAAATGGGTCTAAAACAGGACTGTATGGGTCTAAACCAGGACTGTAATGGTCTAAACCAGGACTGTCATGGGTCCTAAACAGGACTGTAATGGGTTCTAAACAGGACTGTAACGGGTCTAAACCAGACTGTAATGGGGTCTAAAACGCAGGACTATAATGGGTCTAAACAGGGCTAATAATTGGGTTCTAAACCGGGGCTATAATGGGTCTAAACCAAGGGCTATAAAATGGGTCTAAACCAAGGCTATAATGGTCCTGTAATGTCTTGCAACA